>JADRCD010216357.1:0-41033 GCA_019843815.1 Montemys delectorum
AGTGTCCCTACGTGAGTATTTTTAAGAGTGGAAGACATTGAACCTTTTAGTGTAAGTTACTTTAATAGAATATACTATCTCATTTAATTATGAAACCAAATTTGGGAGCTGAATATTTTATTTTTGAAATATATATGAAACAAGTGCAGCTTACAGAGTCAGTTATATCCCTAATAATTAAAAAACAAGGTGGACGGGAACATTCTCTTGGAGATGGTGGAGGAGGAATGGGTTAAGGAACTGTATGAGGGGGACTGGGAGAGGACAATGGCTGGACTGTAAAAGAAATAAAAGTAATAAAAAACAGTATTTCACTGGAGCCCTTGCTACTACCCACTGTATAGTGTCTTATTTGCCAAGTAATAAGTAGGCCAATAAACAGATAAATTAGTGATGAGTGAATGATAAATTAACTGAAATAAAATTTTAAAATTAAACTATCAAGAGCTCAAAGACATTATAATATATAAAAGTTGGATTAAGTCATTGAAGCTAGATTAGACTACCATTCAAAATATTTCTAGTTATATAATTCTGCTGAATAAACTGGAAAAAAATAATCAATTCAAATACTTTAAAATGTTTTGCTACATTTAGCCCAGTCTGTGTAGTACACTGTGAAGAACATAAACACACTCAAAATTTAAAACTTGTATGTCACCAGAAAATGCTGAAATCCTTGTAAAAGAAATCTTTTCTTTACTTGTGTTTATTAACTTTCTAAATGTAGTTTTATTTTAATGTAGACGTAGAAGCTATTTGTTGTCTAATTTCATTTGTACCAGAAGAACAATAGAAGAAGCCACATGACTCCAGAATGAGACTGTTCAAAAGGTCAAAGTTATGTTCATTCAATTTTCAAGTACCAGTGCTTAAAGTCCAAGTTATTTCATAATTCAGGAGATATGCAGAGCTCAAAGTCGCGAAGGGCATAAATCTGCCATTACATCTTGTATATTAAACTTCACTGCAAAGCTTAGGATAACTTTCTCAAAAGTTCATTTTACCACGTGGTATTCTGAGAAAAATATTAAGAATAAATTTTCAGAGACCATTTTTAGTGTGTAGAGCAAGTTGCTCTTCTGAGATATATTCTGTCTCAAGAGCAATGTAGAGTTTAGATGTAAACTTGGGATCATCTGGTCCCAGTATTCCACATATGATGAAATATGTCCACATATGAGGCCATATTAACTGAGCCTTTGTCTATTTCATATCAGACCCTCAAGAAGAACTGGAGTTTCCCGCTTCTGACCCATGGCTAGAGATTAAACTGCAGTTTTCCTGTGTTGAAACCCTTTCTTGTAAGTAATTAAAGTTATATGAAGTCTTGTTGTGTTACATAATCTGATAAATTAGTGTCTTTATAAAATGAGATCTGACAGATAAGCTCAGCACTGTGGGGCTAAGATGTGAAGTCTCACAGTTTGAGATGAGCCTACATAGGAAAACTCTAAGTAAATGGATGAACCAATCAATAAAACAAGATGCAGATATGACCCAATGAAACTTTCACTCTCTATCATGACATCAGAACATAGGGAAAGATAGCAATGTATAAACTAGGAAAGTTCATCAGTGTACCCCTTCCAGCAGCTCAAATCTGGACTTTATCGCATCCACAACTGTGACATGGTATGTTTTGGTTGTTCAAATTGCCTCATCTTTAGTAAGTTAGTTGTTGTTGTTGTTTTTAATGGCAGCACGAACAAATGAATACACCCTCCTCTATAGTTCTTCAAGACTTCAAGCCAAGCTGCACAGAATTCTAGCAATAAGCTTTATTCATTATAACCTGAAGAAGTTGTAAGATGTTCATCGCTAGATTATCTGTACAACTATTCAGGAAATGTTGTTTGAGCATCAAGTCTGTGTGAAGCTCTCTATAAAATACAAAGTAATACATATAAAATGTTAAGGAGACATGCTTTTTAAAATAAAAAAATATTAAAATCATGTGACTATAATAGGTACAATGTGTAGAGTATCCTGCCTAGACTATTCCCTGCATTTCAGGCATATCAATGAGCCAAAGGTATGTTCCATTGCCTTCAAGAGTCTCTAGGCTAGGTGTATAGTTATACCTATAGAAATCTTAACCTAGAATATACAAAATGGGCTACTGCGATCCAACTAAATTAGTTTCTAAGTATTTTTATGTGTTTAAAACCATTCCCTTGCAGCCCTAGAGAAGGTTTCAGGATCACAGGTAGTCTTAGAGTTTTAGTATCCTATTGTCCAATGTGAAATAAACAAATGTGAAAGAAATAATTACTCTATGTTAGGAGGCATTTTCCCACAATTAGATGCTATAATTTATATGCCAAGTGAGGTCAGAAGAGGGCATTGGATCTTCTCAAATTAGAATTACAAATACGTGTGAGCTGCCATATGAGTGCTTGGGAACCAAACCCAGGTCTTCTGGAAGAGCAACTAGTGTTATTAACTGCTGAGCCATCTCTTCAGCCCCAATATGATTTTATCAAGCACGTAATAACTCACTTAAACAGAATTTGAAACAAGCAAAAAGGTAATGTATTTTTGAATATTTATGACATTTGAATTCTATTTTTAAGATTTGGATTTATTTTCTACTAAACAATTTTCTTTTCCTTCCGTTCTTTTCAACTATTTTCAAACATTAACATTTTTACAATTAGTTTTATGTGTTTATAAGGACAATATCTATACTGATACCAGACACCTTTCATGAAAATTTGGCAAAAGAATTGTAAGAAAAGGTTACTTAATGTTAGGTGATCTAAATGATCTAAATTGTCTGTCCACCTCCATCCACAAGGAGTTCTGTGACCTTGAGTAAATCAAATAACTCATTAATTTTCTGTTTTCTTGTCTCTGAAATAAACTGTGCTCATGAGATTTTGAGAGTTCTTTCATTTCTGAAATTGTATTACACTGTCAGATTTGATTTTTACTAATTTACAGCCCTAGCGAGCTACTGCTGTGATATAGTAGATTAACCCCTCACTCTTTCTGCTTAATTGTCCTGGGGAGTGACAGGACCTGGGTAAGATGAAGGGGTGCAACTGAGACTGCTACATGGAGACACAAACAGCTCAGTGCTCTCAGTTTGTTTGTACCATCTGCTGAACTTGCTACCCAGATGTTCTTGAGAGTTTCAGAACTAGACCTCAGACTTTGAGATTCTAGGGATCTTCTGTATGTATTACTCATATGTTAATATTTTCAGAATAATATTATTCTAAATGCTCATATCAAACACACAGACATCCATATAGGCAAACACTTAGATACATAAAATATGAAAACAAAATGATTTGTATCATTGAATACAGTGAATGTCCTTTCAATCATCCCTACAAGGTGTATCTACCATTTAATGTTGACTTGTAACTCTACAGTGCAATTTAATTATGTGAATTTCATTTTTATCTTTAGAGCGAACACGGTGCTGCCATCATTGCAGGCTCCTCTGTCTTTTCTCCATGAATCAATAGACTGTAACTAGCAGGATCTGAACAGATGCAGATGCTATGGACAAGAACAAGATAATATTATATGTCCAAAGGTTACTCTTCCCCTGTCCCTTAAAAGTGAATAAATGTAAATAGTGTAATATCACATATTTTCTCAGGATATCAGAAAGCCAAAGAAACTTTAATTTGTGATCTCTTTCTAATTTCGGCCTTTAGAGCTTCCCTTCATTAGGCTTGAGAATTCTTGGAGTGATAAATGATAAGGAGTTCTTAGTTAGACGTTCTGTCTCGTCCCCTGCTGTCCTATTATACAGAGCATAATGGTAGGTGTTTCAGTTGTTTCCCAAAGCAATGTTTGTCATTACGCCAACAAATTCTGTAAGCAATTCTGTTCCAACTGGTTTTCTCACACCAGCACAGTACCAGGGACCCCTTCTTTAAGCAACACGGCAAAAGAAAAACATTTGCCAGCCCCTAGCCATGGCCCTATATTTTTGTTGTGCAGATGTGATCAGAGGTAAGTTACTGATTCTTTAGAGGCATTCCTTCACAGCAGTTGTGAAGCATTGCATGCTGTGTAGGGTCCTCTGGTAGACCTTGGCTATCACTGCTGCTCCTTTGAAAATGTAGCATTCACTCTGAAGCAGATAAGTGCATGGTACGTGTGTCATCTATAGGTACATCTTCTGTAGGACCTCTTACTAGAAGCTTTGGGGCTTTTCTTCAGCTCTTTGTTACTAGTTATCCAAATGCTTTGCAGTAAGTACACTGTGAATGTAAGTCCAAATACTAGTGTATTTGATATGTTACCTGTCACCAATATTTATTGTTTTATTATTGGCATAGTGTCTCATATATACTTACTTTATTAAGTGAGAGGATAAGTTCTTGAAGGAGTGGCTGAGGCCCTGGCAAACTCTGTTTGGGTAACATGAGAAATGTATGCAAACTCTATTTTATTTCCTCCTCCATGATAACTTAAAAAGTAGAATTAACCACTTCCTTTTATGTGGCACTGGTCTCCCTTCACCCAATACACATTTGACGGTATAAATTGTATAACTCCATGGCTTGTTTATATTTCTGTGTCCTACTGATTGACAGATTTAAAAAGCATATCATATAGGTTCCTAAACTCCCTAGATAGTTAGCATTCAAAAGCACTTAAATTTTGTTGAATGAGTTCATTTTGCTTATTGAGGAAAGTAAACACAAAGACAAGAGAAGCAGAGATGGGTAAAGATAAAAGGTAATGATCAGGAAAAATGGGGAAACATAGTAGTAGGGAAAACAATTGGCAGATAGCATTATATAACCTTGTGTCCAGTGTCTTCTCTGAAAGCAATTTAATGGCTCGGGGCTGGATACAAAGTTTGACAGAAAAGGTTAGGTTTCCCCAGAATTTCTATTGTGCTGCTTTAATGTCTTGACCAGAGAAGTGTGGAAATATTCCTTCTACTTGCATTCCTCCTGAATTGAAATAGTGAGGAAAAACCCCAAAAACTCATTTGATCCCGTAAATCAATTATTTATTTAAAAAAATACATTTTATATGGGCATCATACTTAGGTACAGGTACATACTTCCGCTTCGAAGCCACTATAAACAGCATGATGCGTACAGTCAGAGAGCTCCAGCTTAGTGAAGGACACCTACTTATGAGATAATCACACAAAGCCAGATTGTCAGCATGGTATGAAGAAAAGAAAGATGACTCGTGGTGAAAAGGAAGACTAGTTTAGGTGTGAAGGAAAGGTAAATCAACATGTGTGCAAGGTTGAAGGAAAACTCTTCTTACTGCCCATTTGCAGTTCTTATCAACTTCAAGTCCCTTAAAACTGTAGTCTCCATATATGAAGGTGCATCAAAGAGAGGGGAGTAGAATGGTGCTACTAGAAAGGAGCAGTAAAAAGCCTATCATTTGAATCGGATACTTCATTCTGCATACTAACCGCTCAAGCAGAGTTTTAGTTGTTTTATTTCTTTTCATAAAGTAAAAATGCATTACATAGTTGTTTTGCACTTGAGATTTTATTTACTATTTTATTTACCAATATTCCATGTTACACAAAAAAAGGTTTTCATCATTAATTTAAAGACTTAAAAATTAGTCTCTATACCTGCCACAAATTCTACCATGTCTCTATTTTTGGACATAAAAATTAAAAAGATATTTTATTTTTTGAACCTGTACTTAAACAGATAATATAGATTGTACTGGGAACAAATATTCTAAATGGAACTGAATAGAATTGAGTCAAATTATAGCTATGCAATGGTCTATCAGTGTAATGTGGAGTAACTCAAACCAAAGCTTCTCTTCTTCATCTATCATATACGGATAGCAATAGTATTATCCTAGGTTGTCAGGAGACTTTACAATAAATGCAGACAACCCACATGAAAGGGCATCAGCAATATAATAAATAGTTGATAGCTCTTATTTCCACTACAAATGCTCTGTCCATATTTCAGACTTTTAAGATGTATTATTCAACTTCTTCCAAAAATATTGTATAAATTATTTTTAGCAGCCATGTGTGAGACAGCCCAAGAAAACACATTCTTTATGCAATAGAATTTTATTTCACTATCATTGCCTCAGAGAATTTCAACAAAGTTCTAACTCAACACTACAGCAGAAGGAAACAGTGCTCCGTATCATTCTTTTAATCTATTTACACTGCTGCATTCAGCACCTACACATGCACTCTTCAATCTGGATTTCAGGGATTTTGTGGAACATTCTTCAAGCTAATAATAGAATCTGCTTTCTTTGTGCTTAAAGAAAGTATGTGCTTGGGGATGATCACTGTCTCTTGCTATAAGAAATCCATTTTTTATTAATCATTTTATTCTTTTACATTTCAAATGATATCCCCCTTCCTGGTTACCCCTCCATGACTGCCCATCCCATCCTTCCTCTCTCCTCTTTCTCTTCTCCTTTGCCTCTATGAGGGTGGGTGCTCCTCCACCCACTCACCCATTCCTGTCTTACTCCTATAGCATCTCCCTACACTAGGGCATCAAACCTCCACAGGACCAAGGGCCTCTCCTCCCACTGATGTCAGGTAAGTAAGGCCATCCTCTGCTACATATGCAGCTGGAGCCATGGATCCCTCTGTGTATACTCTTTGGCTGGTGGCTTAGTCTCTGGGAGCTCTCGGTGGTCCGGTTGGTTGATATTGTTCTACCTGTGGGGTTGCAATTCCCTTCAGCTCTTTCAGTCCTTCCTCTAGCTCTTCCATTGGAGTTCCTGAGCTCAGATGGATGGTTGGGTGTAAGTATCTGCAACTGTATTGGTCAGGTGCTGGTAGAATCTCTTAGGGAACAGCCGAGTCAGGCTCCTGTCAGTGAGCACTTCTTGGCATCAGCAATAGTGTCAGGGTTTTGTGTCTGAGGAGAGAGAGAATTACAGAGGGTCAAGAAATCAAATAAAAATATGTAGCAGTGGGGGTAAGGAACTGGAGGTAGCCACTAGAAAGTCCCAGACACAGGGAGATAGAACCTATAGAGATCACCTGGAGTAAATAGGCATGGCCTCCAGTTGAGGGATGGGGTGACTCACCCATCTCAAAATTTTTAACCATAAGCGTTCATGTCCAAAGGAAAGACAGTGACAAAAAAATGGAACAGAGACTGAAGGAAAGGCCATCCAGATATCACCCCACCTAGGGACCCATCTCATCTACAGGAACACTCTTTTTTCTTTTAATATTCAGCTTATATTATGAACAAACACAGAAAACTTGATATAAGGCATAAACCTGATATAGGGCATCAACATGCAAAAAGATATGTGAATTCCTATAAACAGAATATGGAAAACAGTGCAAATACAAAAAACTGAAGGCTGAATTGTAACAGCATTAATTGTCCAAATAGTCCTGCTTCCTTGCTGGCTGTGGTCATATGGACATCACTCATTCATAGTTATGGCCTATATTCAATTTAAAGTTCCCTGTGGGCATTGCTTGTGGGGCCTCCTTTTCTGCCTTCTCCCTGCTCTCCTTTCTCCTGTCTCTGTCTCTCTATCTCTGTTTCTTAAACATTTTTTTACAAAGCACATCCACAGCCAGCCAGCCCTGGGCTTAGCTATATAAGAATTCAAATATAAATTTTTTGATAAAAGGTCTTATTTTGCAGAGAAACTCAGTATAGCACTTTATAACCTTTATTTTACCATTTCCTTGGGAATTTGCATACAATCCTGTTGTTTCACTTACTCATTCAAAGCGAAACTGGACGAAAGGATATAGGACACAAAGCATTTGCGTCCTAATGCAAGTTGTGCTCAGGATGAACGCAAAGATGCTCTGAATCTAATCTAGGTCCATCTGCTGGTAACTATTGGTACAAGCCTGAGCCCAACATTAGCATTTCTAGGCCCCAAAATATCTGTAAACATACTCTAGAGCTAAAGAATATCTCTGGGGCTTTTAAATGTCTGTAATACTGTTACTCAGAACATCAGACCTCAGAAAAAAGGTCAGCTCTGTCTACCTCTTTGAAGATACTTACCTATGTTCCCAATGCTTTCTTATCTTCAGCTCCTCTTTAATTCTGGTTGAACCTCTAAGGGAGGCCTGATTATGAGTATAAGGGGCAAGAGCTTCTCCCTAGTTTTGGCATAGAAAATCCCTCACAACCCTGCTCCTATTAGAATTCCTAGCCCTTTCAAGCCGCACACTACCCACAGCTTCAGGGTTCTCATATTCTCCACAAGTCAGACCTGCTTTCAGTAGAACAAAATGGGACATGGGCATCTAGGGCTCAAAAGCAAAGCAGAAAGACCCAAATCTTTGGACAGAAGGGATGTGTCCCCCCACTTCTGATATGTGCTGTAGATTGATGAGGAAGGAGGAAAAGCTTGGGACAGTACAGTCTTCCTGATTCGGTAACAGAATCACAGAATGCATAGTTTTCCCTCCTGGTGAGGGAGGTTCTAATCTGACGTGAACAAATGGCTTAGCAGAGGCTGCAACTTCTGACTGGTAGCAAAAATTGAAAAAGATACAAATCCAATCTCCATTTCAGAAAGAATTTAGCTTCCAGACATAGCATCATATACACTAAAATTCTGAAAGTTACGATTATATAAAAATATCATATGCTGTTGACCAACTAGCACACTTTAAACTCTTGGTAGAAGTGAAATTATATACGCAATTTGCAAAATACTTCCCTCTTACCTGTTAAAGTCTAATGCACGTATTTTATAACTCTGCTCTTAACTATATGTATAGAGAGACTCTTGCATATGGTCTAAAGTCTTAGAAGCATTAATATTCATGAAAAATAGAGAGTAACTCAAATGTCCAAGTGTTCAATGACAAATATATAGATTAACTCATGTGTCAGTGTGTAAATTCACATACTTATATATTCCTGGTAAAGAAAGTGATTAGGCCACAGCAAGCAAACCATCATAAATAGCCCATAAACATCAAATGAAATGAAAAAGCAAACTGTGGGGGACTATGGAGTGCTCCCACCTTTTTAAGCTGCAAACCAAGATTACAAAGTTAAATTATATAGTACTGAAGATCTATGCAGTTGAATTTTAAGATATTTTTTAAAAAGAGAAAAATATTTTCAAAACCTAAAATAGCACTTGGTTCTATATGGAATGTCGGAAGTGGTCAGAGGCAAGAGAGAAATATATCATTAAAATCTACTATGATGTCCAGGTTCTGACATGAGTATTTTGTTGTTGTTGTTGTTGCTGTTGTTGTTGTTGTTGTTGTTGTTGTTGTTGTTGTTTTCGAGACAGGATTTCTCTGTCTCAGGTGTAGCCCTGGTTGTCTTGGAACTCACTCTGTAGACCAGGCTAGCCTTGAACCCAGAAATCCGCCTGCCTCTGCCTCCCAAGTGCTGGGATCAAAGGCGTGGCTATCACCTGAGTCTTGATGTTACTTTATGACTATGATTTACAATCATAATGTATATGTGTTTTATGTATCAAATATTTTCAAAGAAATAAATATAGAATAAATAAAAGTACAACTATGGAAAAGTGTGGTATGTCAAACAAGCAAACTTTTTTGTAATTTATTGTCCTTTGCAGACATTCATTCATACAGAAATAGAAAAAATAATTCCTATTCAACCAAGTGCAGAGGATTCCCAGATTACTGAATAGATTATGAGTTGGAAAGTTAAGGGAAATTTCACAAGTGCTATGTAGAACTGGTATTGTCTTCATAAGTCTATTCTATACTACATATGAGAGTACACATGAGAAGGTTTGAGAACAAGTGACAGACAAACAAACCTGGTAAGAAAGGTAAAAAGGGCAAGAGAGCTGTCTCCACATGGGGAAGCACTTATTCACAGACCTAAATTCAATCTGTATCCCACAAGGAATCAAGAAAGAATTGACTCCTGAAAATTGTCTAACTCCAACATTTAGGTACTGTACACACACACACACACACACACACACACACACACACACCAAGTATATGAATACATAGATAAATACTTTTAAAGATGATTAAAGAAGTGTCTCAGGCCTGTAATGTCAGCTGGTTAGAGCTGAAGCACAAGTGTAAAGGAGCTTACGCTATGTATAGATCTTGTCTTTCCCATCCTGTCTGCCAAACATACAAATAATAAAAAGGCCAGTAATAGGGGAAGAGCTAGCTTAAGAAAGGCTCATTTGAAAAAGAGCTGGACACTTATGCAGGGGTTTGCTTTTTGTGTGTATGTGTGGTCATTATTGAGATACGTAGAAATGTGTAGATTAGGAAGTGGAAAATAAATAAAAAAAAAAATCTCTGTACTTACTGAATGGACCCAAAAGCTAAGCACTAGGACAACATTTTAAAGTCATGTTGTTGTTGCAGTAATTTCAGTATATATGTAAAAGCATACACTGACATGTTTATATAATCTTTTCACAGTAAAATTTTGTGAGCTTCAGCTAATACTCATAATTTTGAAATCCATGATTTTGTCATTGGTATTATCAGATATTAAGTGCAAGTATTCAAGTTCTTAGAAAGGGAAGAGTTAGTAATTTAAGAAGCCTATAAAATCATAATTTGCAATTCCAAAACTGCTTCATATAAGCATAAACAGTCAATCTATGGAAAAAACCTTCAGTTAGCCATTCTTGAGACTTATCCCTTGTAATGACTGTTTCTCTTTCCCATTTAAGTCTATGGAACTACTCTATTGCCTAACTGAGTAATTTGGTAGCCTTTTTTTCTATTGTTTTTAGTAACAGCACTACATGTCCATAACACCTTGATCATGGCCATGAGAATGATCAGTCCCGTACCAACTTTAGGCTCTCTTGCTGATGTTGAAGGAATTGGGTTGCGAAATCATCCCATCCCCGTGCTCTGTTTAGGGAAGGAGTTAGGATGAGCTGCTGCAGTTACAGTGGGAGAACAGAAGCATGAAGAAATGGGATGGTTTTCTCAAGGTCAGGTGCCGAGAAAGCCCAAACCAGCAAATCGGTGTCCTCTGTGGGCATGTTGCAGGTTTTACCTCACAAAAGGACTATGCTAAGTCCATAGCATGCAAGATCTTCCTGAATTTCCATCACCTTACTGAGTGAGCAAAGCAGAGAACAATGTTCTTTCCCTCTCCTCTGGTTATACATTGCCCCCCCCCAATAGGGGTGTTATTTCATGTTTCGTCAATGCTCCACATTCTTCCTGGAGAATATAACAATAACAGTCCCTCTGCTCCCTCTGTAAAGAATGTGTGACAGAACCTCTGCGAGCTATCTGAAGCTGATTTCAAAAGTTACTGAAATCTCTCTTCTTCAAGCTACTTTAAGTATCTGACATTTTTCATTCTTCAATCCTTTTTTACAGTTCAGACTCCACGCCCCTCCCAGTCTGCTCCCCAACCGCTCCCCATCCCATACCTCCCCCACCACAGTCTCCAAGAGGATGTGTCCCTCTTGCCTCTCCACTCCCTTATGTCTCTTGAGGGTTAGGTGCATCTTTTCTCGATGAGGCCAGACTAGGCAGTCCTCTGCTGTGTATGTGTGGGGGCCTCATATCAGCTGGTGTATGCTGCCTGGTTGGTGGCTCAGTATTTGAGAGTTCTCATAGGTCCAGGACGGCTGAAACTGTTCTTCCCATGGGGCTGCCCTCCTCAGCTTCTTTTTTCCCCAATACAACCATAGGGGCTTACATCCAATGGTTGGGTGCTAGTATCTGTCTCTGATTCTTTCAGCTGTTTGTTGGGCCCCTCAGAGGGCAGCCATGCTAGGCTCCTGTCTGTAAGCCTCCGCATCAGGAACAGTCTCAGGGCCCCAGGCCTCCCCTTGACCTGTCACTGAACATTTAAGTAATATCCCAGGGTAGGGGGGCACTGCATTTAAATTATGTATGAAAAAAAAAATAGAAGGCCTCTCTTGACCTCAAGAAGAAGTTATGCTCTTGAGGAGGTTGACCCTGTAGGAGGACCAGCAGTCTCAATTAACCTGGACTCCCGAGATCTCTCAAAAACTGGACCATCAACCAGACAGCATAAACCAGCTGAGATGAGGCTCCCAACACATATACAGCAGAGGACTGCTGGGTCTGGGTTCAGTGAGAGAAGACGCACCTAACCATCAAGAGACTGGAGACCCCGGGGAGTTTAGGGGTCTGTTGGGGTGAGGGTGGAGAGTGAGGACATCATCCTGGAGACAGGGGGGCGGTAAGAAGATATGGGATGTGGAACAGTCGGAGGACAGACCGGGCAGGGAATAAAGTCTGGAGTGTAAAAATGTAAGTAAATAAATAAAAGATTAAAAATAAGAAAGTTTCAAGGGACAATAAACATATCATTGGGGGGGGGGGGGGAAGAAGCCTTACATTTCTAGAAATGGACACTGCATGCCCAGGTATTACTCTAAACACACCACAGCTGACAAGTTGCCTCTGACTTGGCCACATTAAGTGATTCTTTTTCTTTTTTTCTAGAAGTAATAGCTTTGAAGAAGTTTGTAATCCTAGATTTTGCTCTGGTAAGGTCTTGCTTTTCTCTATCCTCTGATAATTTCAGTGTGACCTCACTTCCTTCATGGGTACAAGAAAAGTTCTTGATTTTTCTTGGTTTATTTTAAAGCACTTTGCTAACTTTGAAGTTCCTCGTATACTGTGCTGAATACCCAAAAGACTTTTCGAGCATATTAAAACCCTATCAGTTCTTACTAGCTCTGTACCTTGTTACAAACTGACATATTTTATAAAATCTATCTCAATAGGATATTAAAACCCGTCACATAAAAATGTACTTACATTAGAAATATGTATTTTCTAGGTAGAATTCTCATGACAATTTACCAGCTTCTTAATCAAGTTCAACATTTTCCAGCTGGAACTGCCTCTTAGAAAGAACATTACCGTTAATGAAATAATTAAAAACTAGTGAATATTTTATACTCTTTTATTGCCTAAGAAAAACATTTTGGCATGCCTGTAGACTTTTTCTAAGGATACCATCCAACTTGCGATCTAATCAATACAGCTCACAACATCTATATGCACATGAATAATTCACCATTCAGATTCATGGCCATGCTTTATGATTTAGAAGCAAGTTCCTTTTCTCCAAAGAATTCCTATTTCTGTTAGATCCCTTTTGTCCTAAGATAAAGTTTCAAGAGTTTAAAAATTATTCTCCGTACCAGCCCATTTCATTCTATGACACTCAAGAGCAAATGCTGAAAGCTAAAATGGAATTTATGTTAACCCAATATTTAGCATGTTACCTGATAAATGTGCAGAATTTTCATAAAATAAAGTGGAGAAATGAAGGACTTGGGCCACTAATTCAGGCATGATGTGCATTACTAATACTAATTACACAAGCATAACTTTAAAGATAAGTCAGTTTGGACCTGACCTAATTTAATACTGTAAAGTGAATTGGGAAGGTGTCACCACAAAATTTGACTCTTTATGTTTATATGAAGCAAAAAGTTTTGGAAAACATTGCAAATTGTGATGTTTGGTCTATTTAATCCTCAGTCTAGTTCACTGAGAACACGCCCATCATATAATACTTGGGTGTAGTTATAATTGCAGTGACATTCTAAATACTTCTAATTTTAGAAATTAAGTTCACATTAAACTCACCTGCCTGGTAACGCATAGTAAGGTCTACTTCAGCCTGACTCCTTTGTTTGTTAAAGCAGTGGCTCCATCTCTAGAGTTAGAACCCTGAATAAATTTGGCATCAGTTTTCCTAGAATTAGTGCTGCATGTATGGTATTAAAAAAAAACCACCATAAACGCCTTTGTAAAAACACTAGAAGATTTCTCTGCAACATCCTAGGTTAATATTTAATGCTGGGTTTTTCACCCTGCGTAGATGTATCATTCAGAAGCAAAAATGGTAGCCCCTTGCCTAAAGTTAGAGTTTTATAAATCTAACAGGCTTGATGCGGACGACTACTATTCTACAGATGTTTTCATCTGAGTGATAGAATTTGTGACATGTAAGGTACAAGCCAAAATCTCAGAAGAAACACACACACACTTACACACACACACACACACACACACACACACACACACACGCATGCGCGCGTGCGCGAACACATGCACTCACTCACACACAAACACAGACGCACATTACACACTCATATACACAAACACATGTGCACATACAGTACACGCACACACACACACAGAGTGCCTAATGAGAGCCTCCCTTTTCCCTACATAGATATAGTTCTGTTTCATAGATAAAAAAATAGAAGTCACATCTTTCAGAGATCTCAGGCATGTCACCACAAGACAATAACATTCTGAGTATTCAATAAACAGTAAAGGTATGGGGAAAATGGAAAGGGGTCTGCCACTTACAAGTACATACAAGGCAGTCTAGGACCTGTGTATCTCTTGCCCTCTCATTTTTCATCTCCCTTGGTTTGTCTCACTAGATTACCAAATATTCTGTGAGATTAAGAGTTCTGTGTTTATCATCATAACACTTTTAAAGCAAACTTCAGAAACACTAAGATCTCCTCTACTTTCATTTTGTTTCTGTGAGACTTGACAGGGCTACCCAACTCTGTAAGGCAAAAAGAGGACAGAGTGATTTATTTTCCCTTATTTGCTCTCAAAATTTAGCCAAAAATGGAAAATGAGGAAAACCTCAGGCTGCAAGCCATTGTTATGAAGGTGACTTCATTTTGATGAAAGTCACAAATAGACAGAATATATTAGGTTTGTGTTGAACTGTCTAACACCTTGCCTTCCCATCAGCTGTGGTCCCGGTGACACAGAGTTGAATGGTGGGAGATATCAGTAGCTTCAATTCTCATTAAATTTTTGGCCACAAGCCACTGAGCTAAATTCAATAAGCGAAAGCCTTGGAATTTGCACTAGCTCTTTAAACAAAGCCTGTGTCCTGGACAATAGAATCTACAGTACAGTTTGCTCTCCTAACTGTGGGCGGTTCATGGGGAGTTCATGGAGAAGAAATTAATTGAGCTTTTTATTGTTCTTCTCTCTTTTCCTATCCCTGATGTATCACAAGCTTTTATGGACTTCAAATGATACTGTCTTTCATTTGGTGAAATTTAATTCAATTAGAATTTACAAAACAGCACAGAAGGTTGTATTAGAAGTCAAACTTAGTAAGAAAAATTACAACATTATAAATTGCTTATTAGTTCCTGTCTTCTAGGAGCTGTTATTCAGACTAATATAAGGAAGATACTGGTCACTTCTCTTCATGAGACCTAACTGATAACGATTTTCATTCCATATCTTTCTTAAGCTTCCTTTCCTAATACAAGGAAGAGTGCTATAGATAAGACTTACAGGAATTACCCCTGGAAATGTATGTATGTATGTATGTATGTATATATGCATGTATGTGTGTGTGTATATACATATGTGTGTACATACTTTTATTATATATATTATATATATTATATACATATACTATAAATACATATACAAACTCTTGGATATAATTTGTCCCTTCTTCAGAAAGCTTGTTTATCAAGGTTACTAGAATATTTATCCCAAGCACCAAAGAGAGGACATGGTACAAGTGGCTAGTATCAATGATGCATGGAGAGGGGACCACACTCAGAATGAGAAAGCAATTAGGACTGCTTTGAAGGGTAGGTTGTAGTAGCTAAATGGGTGCTATATTGGTGACTCTGGTATTTTGCAAATAGATGTAACTCACAGAAATCAGGATATTGGCATTTGTAGTGACCTTTCTATTATCTTTTAAAATAAAGTATAATATTACCCTGCTCTACTAACTCAATGCCAAAGAAATGTACCAAGCACACTCTTGACCACTCAAAGGATATTGCTACATTCTGGATAATGCTATTCAGTATTGTTTATACTAAGGTAGAAGGGTTATCACATTCCACAAGGGAGAAAAAAATCCTAGGCTTTGAAGTCAGGTCTTCAATGAGAACTGTAACTTTTTACTCCTCAGTTCTATCTTACATAAATGCTTCATGTAGCGTATTTGGGGTTATAGATATGAAGATATTTTATAACTCTTCCTGTATAAATGTTTAGATAAAGATCAAGATTATCTTGTAGTTCAATACCATTTTTACAGCAGAGCATGTCATTAAAACTAGGTATGCCTTCTGGAACCATTCATGGGTCTAAAAAGATGACCAGCAATAGAAAATTATCAAGTAGTAGAAAGCATTTTTAATGGACAGGCAAATCAAGCTAGAAGATACCTATGACATAATCTGATCCAGTACAAACATATAATAGGTCAGAAGATGCAACTCAAAACTGACTGCAGAACAAAAACCACACCCCAGCATCTCCTTGGCCTCACAACTTTGTACCAACTAAACTAGCCAAAGACATGTTTCACTGGGCCAAAGTTGTGACAGGTAACAGGATGTTTGTGACAAAAGAGGCAAGCCCATTCTACGTGAAATTCTCTGAACATTTTGACAAACTAGCTCTTCTTCCAGTGGCTGTTATTCTGCTTACTCACCATTTTCACCATGTGAAAAGGGCACCCAGGCTTTCTTCTAAGAAATTTATCTCAAAACTCTGACCATCTAAGTAATTTTACTTTGCCCACAATACAAGACAGAGTGTTTCACACTTACCTTCAATGTGGGACATTAAAGCATGTATTAAATAAAGCATGCTGAAATATTCCCAACTCAAACCTTATCCTTAATAGGCTTCATTCTAGTTTCTGTAAACATTTATTTATCATGGAGATTATAAAGCAGGCCCCTGAGAAGACACACTCTTTGATTCAATAAGGTACATTTGGGAGAGTTTCAAGAACAACATGATAAGAGACAGGGCTAGGGGGCAGGCTTCTTTTGGCCACACAGAACAGGAGGAGATGGGGGCAGTCAAAGCCTGGGTTAGAAGTAAGATGTGTAGCCCTTCTCACATCCCTAGGAAATCTCCACATAAATCAGCAACTTGTATCCTCCATGACTTCAGCCGCCCTGTTAAAGCAAGGAGGCAGCAGGGGAGAACAGCATATATATTTTGCTTCTGATATCTAATTAACTGACTGGAAGACTTATGGAGCTAATGCAGGAAGTTCTGAAAAGCTACACAGGAGTGAGAGCAAATGTGGTACATGACCATGGCTTCATTCATATGCACAATTTCTAGGGGAAGCTAATAACTTTGAAAGAAGTCTAGGACCCTGTGGATTGCTGAGGGTACAGGATCCCAAGTTGTTAATATTTTCTTGCTTTCTTTTTAAGAAGTACACCCTGATCTTGAAAACACACTCTCACACACACACACACACACACACACACACACACACCACAAAATCACATATATACATATATGCACACACAGATACATATACTTATGCACAAACATACAGATACATATACACACACAAACATATAAACACACACACACACACACACCAGAACAAGTGGAACAGAAAGAATACCCAATGCCATTTTTCTAACTATGTTATTCCTCACCTTATGCCACAGTAGCATTTAACCCTAAAATTATCTTCTGTTATTAATATTGCTACATACAAAGATTCTTGTTAATAGCTTCGCTAAGTCAGAGTACTAGAATTGAAATATTCATGAACATTGATTTGATGAAGATTCAAATACACTATTAGCTTTTTGATCTTGGAATCGGGAGCACCTTTTGCAAGTCACTACTGTCTACAGGACAGAAAGTAGCCAATTGCTTGTATTTGATGGAGGAGGAAAAAAAGAGAGTGTATTGAAAAGGGTGTGAATGACTCAGTCCACCCACATATCTCTGCAGTGCTGGAAATAGCACCTTCCAAAACCAAGGGTCAGACTGGCACTGATTCTGCAAAAATATTTTGTGAGCTTTTCTAAAGCTGCCCAGTCACTCAGACCAGTGCCTTTTCTTACCATCTTTGGGCAAGAAACTTGATCGCTATTGTTACTGTTTATTTAGTCCTTTCATGACTTCTGCTAAGAGATAACCTTATTGTGATTATTTCCACTGCTTACATTATAGAAGCAATGTACTGCTTGTGAATGCTAAACAGCAGCAAACACTGGGCTGATTATATTCTTAGAGTTGGATTAAGGTTTATCTGCTTCTACTCTGAGAGGAATAAATCTTTTTCTCTCCTGAAAACTTGGGCCCTTCCATATTTTTCTGATGGTTACACATATGAAACACTTACACCCTTATCTGCCTTTTCTGTCATATAGGGCTGCTTTGAGACAGGCAAGTTGTTTATTAATAAAAATGTGTTTATTCTATAACTGATATGCTCATAGGTAGAAGTATTGATTGGTTATTTATGCATCATTCTCTCAGATGTTGTCATTGTTGATAGGAAAGAAATACACAGAGAGTTTCATCTGCAAAAGGAGGAAGCTCACGCATGGATGAGAAGATGCCAAGGCCAGTAATCCATGCTTCTCACCAGCCTCAAGGACAACAGAAATATAGTCAGTAATATCCTAGTCTGGAACATATTTTAAAGCAAACTATTTTCAAGGTCAACATTTTAACCTGGAATTCTTAATTCCAGGTTAATTATGAATTAACCAGGCTTAAGAATCCCTCACACCTCAAACAATATCTCTACTTCTTAACCCCTGGATTAATGTTAGCTTATTTGGCAAAGGGGAAAGAAATGGTCCTTGAAGTTGGGCTTTTAAGATGGTATTAAGAGGCCTGGGGATATGGTTCATATAGAGCACACCCATATAGAGCTGTGGGTTTCAATGCCCAGGACCTCTTTAAAACACCACCACCACCACAACAACAACAACAACAAAACAAAAAAAACAAATGATTTAGGATTATAAAATTAACCTGGAATATACATGTGGGGCTCTTTAATAGGTCTCTGGACATGTTCATTTGGGGTTATCATATTAATTGAGGTGGGTGACCAACACATAGTGTGTAGGACTATTCTTTGGCTGAGTCCCTGAACTATATAAATGGAAAACAAGAATTGAGCATCATTATATATTCACTGCTCTTTTTTCCTGACTATTGAACAATGTGAACATCTCCATCAAGGGACTGTGCTGTAACTTCCCAGAACAATGGAGTGTAAACTGAACTGCAAGCTAGATTAAACCTGTTCCCTTCTTATTTTTGTCAGAGTAAAATAGCAACAGAGGGGGAAAAAAACAACAAAGTTTCCAAATAATCATTTGTATATCTATAAGCAGACAGATTTTACACACAAACACACACACACACACACACACACACACACACACACGCACACATGCACGCACACATGTGTGCATGCACGCACAAACCACCATGGAGAAAGTGGAGGGATGTTGGTGAACACAGGAAGGCAAAAGGGGTGAAAAGCTTATGGGAGGAAGATGGCTTTGTAGATATCCTGCCATTAGCCTAATGGTGATGATTTTGAACTTTTGGCCTCCAGCCTCTTAGAGAAGAAATTACAATAGCAAATATTAAGTCCCTGTGTTTCATGGTAATCTTCTCTAGCGATCATACAAGAAAACAAAGTATTTTTGAGGATTAGAACTGGTTTTTTAATGTGTTTTCTAGTTGTTCTGATGTACTACCTAAAAGAAACAACTTATATTGGCTTAGAATTTGAGGGGATACAATCCTTCACAGCAGGGAAATGCACGATGACACAAGTGTGAGGTTGCTAATCGTGTTCTATCTGCAGTCAGACAGCAGAGTTAAAAGCAAGTGTGTACTGCCTATAAAACCTCAAGGCTTACTCCTTGTTACCCACTTCCCACAGCAAGCCTCCACCTCTTAAAGGTCCGTGATCTTCCCAAGCAGACCCATCATATGGATACCAAGTTTTCAAGCCCATAAGCCTGTGCGGTGATGTCTCACACTCAAACTTCAACAGTTATACTTTTTAGTCCGCCAATACTCTAGCTACTAGTTTTTAAATACAAAAATTCTTGAAAGAATAATTGGACTAGTTTTATGTGCAGAGAAAAGAACTATAACAGATTCAGGACATCCTTACATATTACCTGCCACACATATACATGCCCAGCCTCCATAATAACCAGTGATCCACAACTAAACGGTATGTTAGTCACAGTCAGTGACCATAACATTGCTAAGACACAAACTCTACAGTTCTGAGTGTATTCCTGGTGCTGAATATGATATAAATTTGGACAAGTGTGTAAAGCCACATAAGGATTGTTTTATAGTTATAAAAAGTAGGTGTTTCATATATAACTCGAAACTAAACAGCTACTGTTTAAGATGAAGAAATATAACTTTAAGTCATAGTCAGGGTTCTCTTTCTAAGAAGTATGATTTTCTGTTTAGGGATTTGGACATAAAATGAAGATTTAGAGATAAATTTTAATATTAAATTTTCTTTAAAACTCACATTCTACTTGAGAGACTGACAAATATGGAAACATCAGTTGGTTTCTGTACCCCAGACGAACATACAGATGACCTAAGGACATCAGAGCCTTCACTCAGGGACCTGTTCAATTCATTAGCAAGTTTCATAGCTTTTCAAGTAATGCTGATTTTTCAAGTAGAGCTCAAACACAATAATTGGCTTCTAATTCTGATTATTTTATTTCTGTATTTTCTTTTTTAAGCCTTTTCCAAAGGTTTTTATTTCATCTCTGACTGCCTATACTTGAAATTTTCT
This sequence comes from Montemys delectorum, assembly GCA_019843815.1. Lineage (NCBI taxonomy): Eukaryota > Metazoa > Chordata > Mammalia > Rodentia > Muridae > Montemys > Montemys delectorum. Next base: position 20,544 of record JADRCD010216357.1, read on the forward strand.
GGATAGTTATTTTATTTCCTAGTTATCTAGTTGATCCTCCTTACAATTTTATAGTTTAGTTCTCTATCTTGAGTTGTGTTTTCTCTTTCCTGCATAAAACTGTTGCCCTCTGACTTATCTGTACTTACAAACTATCCTCAGCAAAATGTTTCTGCAAGGAGCACAGTAAAAGCCAAGTGACAGACTCTGAAGAGTAATTGGTCCATAAATTCTTGGCTGGCACTGACAGTGGAGTTACTTACTGAATGATGGACTATTGATAAATCAGGTTGACTGATATGGAAACTTCAATTTTAGAAATATTAGGCATATTGACTCCAGTCATAAACTTGAATCCTGCTCTGCATGTAATGTAGCAATATGTCATTAAAGTTCAGACAGATGAGGAATTCTAGTAACACAGAAGAGTTTATTATGACAATTACTTATGTCTACAGATCTTGTGGCTTAGTAACTACCCTAGTTTGTTTTTGACTGCTGTTTATCAACACCATGACCAAAAGCAACTTGGGGGAAAGGGGTCTATTTCATCTTACAGTCTGTCATCTTTGGAAGTCACATCAGGAAGTCAAGGCAGGAACTAAAACAGAAAACATGGAGGAATGCTGCTTCCTGGTTTGTGTGCCCTGGCTGGCTTAGGTACTTTTCTTTTACAGTCCAAGACCACCTGAATAGGGTGATACAATTCACAGTGGACTAGGACCCCCCACATCAATTAACAATCAAGAAAAGTCACTACAGACAGGACCACAGACCAATCAGATGGAGGCAGTCCCCCTGTTGAGGGGGATTCTAGGTAATGTGAGTTTGATAGCTGAAGCTAAGTATGACAGTATCCTTGTGAGAAAAATTCTTTATGTAAATGTGATTTCTTTCTCCTGAGAGGCTCTGACAATACCTGACTAATACAGATGTAGAGGCTCACAGTCATCCATTGAACTGAGTACACAGTCCCCAATGAAGAAGTTAGAGAAAGGATCTATGGAGCTTAAGGGTTTGCAACTCCTTAGGACGAACAACAATATGAACTAACTAGTACCCTCAGAGCTCCCAGGGACCCAACCACCAATCAAGGACTATACATGGTGGGACTGATTGTTCTGGCAGCATGTGTATAGTAGAGGATTGCAAATTCGATCATCAATAGGAGGAAAGGACCTCGGCCTTGTGAAGGTTTTGTGCCCCAGTGTAGGGGAATGCCAGGGCCAATAAGTGGGAGAGGGTGGGGTGGCAGGCATGGGGAGGGGGGAGGCAAAAGGGGTTTTTTCTTGTTGTTTTTGTTTGTTTGTTTGTTTTTTGGAGGGGAAACTGGGAAAGGAGAAATTTACATGTAAATAAAGAAAATATCTAATAAAAAATTAAAAAAAAAAGAATGATTTTAAATGCATTTTTTTCTGTCCTTGAACTTAGAAGAAAGAGTTTATGTCAGGTTCTGGCAGAGCCTCGCAGGAGACAGCTATATCAGGCTCCTCTTAGCATACACTTTTTGGCATCCACAATAGTGTCTGGGTTTGGTAAACGTATATGGGATGGATCCCCAGGGGGGAAGTTTCTAGATGGCCTTTCCTACAGTCTCTGATTCATACTTTGTCTGCGTATTTGCTCCTGTGAGTACTTTGTTCATCCTTCTAGGAAGAACCAAAGCACTAACACTTTGGTCGTCCTTCTTCTTGAGCTTCATGTAGTCTGTGAAATATATCTTGGGTATTCTGAGCTTTTGGGCTAATATGCACTTATCAGTGAGTGCATACCATGTGAGTTCTTTTGTGATTGGCTTACCACACTCAAGATATTTTCTAGTTCCATCCATTTGCTAACATGGCCACATCTACAACAATAATTTTCTTCTGATTCCTTTGTGGGAAAGGAGTCATTTCAGTTCTTTCTTAAAATGACATTAGTGTCAAGTTTCAATGAAAATCATATGAATAAGTATTTAGCTAGCAACAGAAAGGGCAACCCTTATTATTTGTAAGCATCTGCACATAAGCAATTTGAATAGAGTTTAAACCTATACTCAAAGTAAACATCTAACATTTGGAGCAAAGATCTTGGAGCCATTCAGAAGCTCTAAGATATGTGGCAAGTTGCTTAATTTTGTCTGTCATTCATTCTTCTCATCTTAAAATGGAGATAACTATGTTAAATACTTGATGAAGGTTATTGAACACACACATATATGCATATGGCATTTAAGATAGTGACTATTCTACAAACACATAAATATATCTAATAATATAATATAGGTATAATATCTGTATATCTATCTAAATGTATTTACACAAAGATATATTATATATATTATATATATACTATATAGTGTATATATTATATAGTGTATATATGTGTGTATATGTACATATGTGTATATATAGGTATATATATTGAAAAATATGCTTTATCTTTGTGCTTAATTTCTAAAATGAAGAAAAAGATGTCCCCAAAGTAGGAGTAAATAAAAGCTGCAAAACTCCTGCCTAAAGCAAAGTTTCAAACCAATTCAGTTACTCAAGAAAGAAGAGCTTGGAGATAAACTAGGCAAAGAGAAGGCAGCTCCCACAGACAGGTATGTGATATCATGAGTTATGACAACTGGAAATTAGGATTAGTAAGGCTCACTTTTCTGATCAGTAATGATCCTGTTTCCATTATCCAGTTAGATCAATCACTTCTAACTCAGGGCATGTATTTTAAAACTCCAATGGTCCAACTTGCCTTTTTATGTAAGTTTTATACCTAATAGTACATTATGTCCCTGGTAGAAACTAGCATTTGTCAAGGGGTATTTATTGCATAATGGCTAATCTCTGTGATCAAAGTTTCACAAAAGACCTTTAGCAGTTAATAGGAGAGTAAATATTTGAAGGATTCAGGATTTATTTCCAGTAGTAAAAAAGTCATTAAAAAAAAACTAGAGAAAGATTAACGTGTCTAAAGTTATATTGCAAGTCAGAGGGATATAGATCTTTCAACTCAGGCCAGATGCCCAGAGGAGCAAGGCTTTGTAGATACTTACAGAGAAATGTGTAGATCACATTTCTCTATAATGTTGAGCTCCGCATGCCTTGCCCCTCACTGTTTGAATATAGATGAGAGATTTGATGACCCAAGAAAAGAATCTGTTGATTGGGCCCATTTAGTTGATTTTGAATATGAAATTAAATTTCTTCTTGATTATTTTAATGTAAACATTTCAGTATTTATAAGATGCAGATAAAGTCTTCAAGTAAAACATTTTAGTTTCTTAATATTAGCATTATATGTGATGTTATAAAAATGAGTTTTATTTGAATAATAGAAATTTGTACTTCTGGAAGAAAATTCTAATCAAATATGTTTATCAAATAATACAGGAAATAGGCTATAAAAGATTTTATGAAATAATTTATTTGGCACTTTTAATATAAACTTTTTTATTTATCATTTTAATAATGCTCACAGAAAGATTAAGGTAAAATTAGGTGATGGAATGTTCAAGTAATTTGTTCTAGGTAACGACAGTAGATGGAGTAGTTATTTTCAAACTCAGTTGTGTGCTCAGGCAATGCCCTGAGTAGTACTTTGTCTTACATGTTTACACTGAGAAGAGTCCAAATCATTGCAGAATATCTAGTGCAATAAACACTGTCTCATCAGAGGATCACAATAGAACAGACTTTGGGAGAAAGTATTCAATGGATAAGAAACCAAAAACTGTAGCAAGAGCAAGAGCCAAACACTATTTGTCAACTTCTGTTGGGTTGGTTGATTTCTACTTTCTTATTTTTGATTGTTTCATATGTCATTATATTCACCAGCATTGCCATCTCATATCTTCCCTTTCCCTCTGAATTTCTTTTGTAAATAGTACCCCAGTGACCACATTGTGACACAACCATTAGCAATAAAGGGCTTTTCAGAAATGGGTAGAGCCTTGCCAACACCTCCTCTCCTTATGATTGAAGGTTGAATGGTCAGATTTTATGCAGGTATCCACTGTGAATGTGTGTACATAATCACAATTGAGTGTTGTATGTGGATGGCAGTACTTCATGGTAACCTCTCAACATTACAATCTGACATTCTTTCTCTCTGTCCTTTTCCATTATATTCCCTGAACCTTGGGTTGAGATGGGGTGGTATAAATGTCTCATTTAGGGATGAATAACTAATTCTCAAACTTTGAACAAATAATGAGTCTTTGCATTAAGCACTGCCTTCTGCATAAAGAGTCCTCTGGCTCTAGGGTAAGAACAACACTAGCCTATGGGTATAAACATAAGTATTTACAAGGATGTTTGGCAATGTGTCAATTTAGGTAAGCCGTAGTAATATGTTCACCCTCTTAGGCCCATGACCTCTCCAGCTACAAGCTTTTGCCCAGGTGTATAATATCAGGGCACCACTTGAATTACAAAACAATTGATTACTCCCAATGCAGTCATTCCATTTTGCGAGCAGGCATATCTTGTCTGGATAGTTATTTAAATGATATTCAAACTATTTTGAACATAGAAGTAAATTAGACATATTAGATAACAATATGCCAGTTATGCTTTTAAGCTTAGCTCGAAACAGGCAGATATTGTGAGTTCAAGGCCAATCTGGTCAGCCTAAAAAGCTCCAGGCCATCCACACTATGAAGTGAGACTCTGTCTAAACAGTTAAAAAAAAAAAAAAAGTTTTTTTATATTAGATATTTTCTTTATTTACATGTAAATTTTTCCTTTCCCAGGTTCCCCTCCAAAAAACAAACAAACAAACAAAAACAATAAGAACAAACCCCTTTTGCCTCCCCCCTCCCCATGCCTGCTACCCCACCCTCTCCCACTTATTGGCCCTGGCAATCTTCACAAAGCCAAAGTCCTTTCCTCCTATTGATGATCAAATTTTCAATCCTCTACTATACACATGCTGCCAGAACATTCAGTCCCACCATGTATAGTCCTTGATTGGTGGTTAGGTCCCTGGGAACTCTGAGGGTACTAGTTAGTAATTGTTGTTCATCCTAAGGGGCTGTAAACCCTTCAGCTCCATAGAACCTTTCTCTAACTCCTTCATTGGGGACCGTGCACTCAGTTCAATGAATGGCTGTGAGCCTCTACATCTGTATTAGTCAGGTATTGTCAGAGCCTCTCAGGAGATAGCTATATGCTTGTCCTTCCTTCAGTCTCTGCTCCATAGCCAGAAACTGGAAACAACCCAGATGTCCCTCAACAGAGGAATGGATACAGAAAGTATGGTACATCTACACAATGGAATACTACTCAGCTATTAAAAACAATGAATTTATGAAATTCTTAGGGAAATGGATGGATCTGGAGAGTATCATCCTGAGTGAGGTAACCCAATCACAAAAGAACACATATGGTATGCATTCTCTGATAAGTGGTTATTAGCCCAGAAGTTTGGAATACAGGAAGAACGACACACAAACCACAAAAAAATGTTTTTTTAAAATGTGAGAAGCTCTAAGTATAGCAACCTCTTGGACAGCCCAGAGCGTTTTTTCCTAAAATAGGATATACTTTTAGTGAATTCTTAATGCATCATCAAATGTTGGTATATATTTTTTCCGAATTCTTATTATGGTTTAATATTTACCAGAAATAAGAAAAAAAATAAGCCAGCTCGACTATACTTAATTTGAACCAAGTCTACCTCAGGGTCATTCTAACTAAATCCATCTTTCCATCGACACCTGCTGTGAGTCTCAGATTTCTCTTCATGCCCAGAGTTTGCTTAACACCCACATAAGCCTGTCCATTCATTTCATTTTTGTATTCTCTTTCAACTGTTAGTAATGACTTATTGAGACCCAACTAAAGCAACATGTCACACATCTGAGTATAGTTATATAAGTTATATAAGTTATAGATATTACTTAACATTTCATTTAGAAGAAACACTGTACAGGTCATACATTCTGCTAGTCATGTTGAGTGTAAAAGACAGAAGAGTGGGCACTGTGATAGACAGAAAAGCAATTCTTGAGTTCTTTTGTACAATAAGGTAACTATGAGTGACAATCATGAACTATGTACTTTGAAAGTGAAATTTAAAAAAAATTTAGACATTTTCACCACAGATAAATGATTGTGTATATATATATATATATATATATATGTATATATATACATATATATGAACATTATATAATGTTCACATGCATCATAGCATCACATGGTACCTCATAAATGCAACCTTGTCACACAACTTAAATATGTAAAAATTACATCTTTTTCTCTTTCAAATGGAAGTACAGGAGTTTACACACATTGTGGATTGGTTGAATCCAGCTGACGAATGTATGTATTATTTTATTGTAGGAACTACTAAGATTTACTTTCTTGGTGATCTTGAGAAATCAGTATAGTAGGTGCATGTTCTTTGTCATGAGACAAAGTCCTTTTGTATGCCGCGAATTAGCATAGCTTATCTGTACAGCAGACCATGGTCTTAAGCTCAACATCTTCCCGTCTCAGGCTTCTAAAGGTAGGACTATGGTCTTGCAGTATTCCCACCAGAATATTGTTGTTAATTGTTGTCCCTTTAGTAGAAAATAAGGGAAAAAATAAAATTACATAGAACTTGTGAACATCTACATAGAGAAGGCCCCTTGACAAGCCTTCTGGACCACCCAAATTTATCCTTAGTTCACATATTCAGAATCCACAGACATTGAAAAGAAAGATGTACAGTCAAGATGGAAAAGAGTACGGGGTATGCTTAGGAATAAATTCTCAAGTCAGGTTGTTTCCTATATGTTTCTGTCACATGTCCTCTGTTCTATGGTTTTTATTTCCTTTTGAATTTTATGAATTTCATTTCTAACAACTAAGTGAAACATACATACATACATACATACATACATACATACATACATATTTATAAGGTTTCTCTCTTATTTTCAAGAAATCCATATAATTAAGGTTAAAAGCAAGTTAACCAGATAATACTCTTTACCAAACATAAAGATCAAACCTGAAGCAAATGACTGAGAAAGATTAGCTTGGGAGATTGAGCCCTCCCCAAACACATGTAGTTTTCAGACAACAGCGCAGGTGCAGGACCTTATAATAGAGTTAGTGTCAACTTACCTGCATCATAATCAGAAATGGTAGAATCAAGGGCAGAAGGATAATGGGAATACCTGGAGGGACTGTACTTTGTAGAACGTCAAAGAAACCTGAGACCAAGCTAAGTCGTGTTTCATTCAGATTTTTCAAGCTGAGTGAGCACTTGAACAGCTGAGAAAAGGTTGTTCTATTTTTTAACCTGAGCCACTTTTGATATATAGAACAACACACAGCTCAGACACGAAAAGCATTAAGAATACAAACTTTTGCCAGGCAGTGGTGGTGTACGCCTTTAATCCCAGCATTTGGGAGGCAGAGGCAGGCGGATTTCTGAGTTAAAGGCCACCCTGGTCTACAAGAGTGAGTTCCAGGACAGCCAAAGCTATACAAAGAATGGCATATAGAGTGTTACCATTTATAAGAAAATAGCATCAACCTGAATGGAAGTAGGGCATTAACATTCTTTATTATTGAGACATTACTCTAGTAGTCCTATCTTAAAATGGGAGCCAAACAGGTGAGCTCACTGAAAGAATGCTTGTCCAGGAGATGTAGGAATGACTCAGAACCAGCAATGCCTCAGAAGTACTGAAGAATTGAAACTATCATAAACAGAAAAATAAAATACTGGCTAAGTTGCAGAGGGAAGCCAATGAGCCATCAAAACTTCTTCTTTTGGGGACTTTCTTTTCATGCCTGTAACTTAAGGCAGTGATGATGCCAGATCCCTAAAATGCATCCACCCTTAAGATTCCTTGAATTAATCTAGCACATGTTGCAATGGAACTGCATAAATTGGAACTGTTTTCTTTGATCAGGCAGCACACCTTAGTCATTGGTACAGATTACTCCTAGTTTTAAAGTCTGTAAGTTCCTAAACTTTATGGTTTTAGCTTTCATCTCACATTAGCAAGTAAACTGGGGAAGAGGTGATGAGTCTGTAGCAAACCTTGGAGCATGAGATGACTCATGTTTTTCCAATCATTTGATAGTTTATGTATATATTGGAGCTGACTGAAGGGGTGCATCCATCTCATATTTTGCCCAGTTTTTATAGGTAAAACACTTTATAACTGCAATATGTCATGCTTTTGGCTATTAGAAAAACAAGTTACATTGGCTTACAAGATTAATATGTCTCTCATTAGCTTATAATAGATGTATTTGGAGAATAACTGTGAAAATGAAAGTAGTTATCATAGTCTGGCACTCTACAGAAGTATCCAGAGACATAGTTAAGTTGTTGATGCCAGTCTTCCTAGATGCTGAACAGTTTTAAAGAAGCAAAGAAACACACTGAGTGAGGAAGAAAAAAATATTAACTTTAAAACTATAATAAAACATTAGTGGCATTTTGCAAGTCCTAGAGAACCCCCAGTGTTGCCTCATTTTTATACTTAAAAATAGCCCTTTAATGTTTCATCACAGTTCTGGTTTTAGAAAAGGCAAGCCAGAGTTTCCCATAAATAAATGTGTTTCCTAATTTTACCTAATTTTAACCTATTTACAGCTACCAAGAACTTTTTTTTTAGGAAGGTCAGACCTAGGCAGTTTGCCAATCACTCAGAACAGAAAAGTAGAGATTTGTTTTGCTCTGTTTTGTTGTGTTGTGTTCAATTGCAAAGTAGCTGGAATTCAAGTTTCTCCTTAAGGCCAAAATAGAGTTGATGCAAATAATATAGTACTAAGAGCCTTCAGAGAAAAGTTATGAGTTTTTACTTATATGTTTTTATTTATATGTTTATATGTTTACTTATATGTTTACTAAGTATGTTACTGTGAAACTAGAAGGTTCGAAAACATCTGTGTATGATGAGGAAGTTAGAAATAACATATATGCTTAGATATCTTAAAATTTCTCTAAAATTATGATTCTGACTAATGTCTGTATAACAACAGCAAAAAAGTAATAGCTGGAACTGTAGAGATGGCTCTGCAGTTAAGAGTACTTGTTAATCTTTCAGACTACCCAGATTCAATTGTCTGTATCATGCTCAAAACCATCTGTAACTCACATGGTATATGCATATGATACATGTTCATATACCCAGGGATTCTTACATGCACATCAAATAAATTAATAATATTTTAAAGAACTAAAGGTTAAAAAAAGGGCTAGCTCCCAGGGACCCAACCACCAATCAAGGACTGTACATGGTGGGACTGAATGTACTGGCAGCAGGTATATAGTAGAGGATTGCAAATTTGATCATCAATAGGAGTAAAGGACCTCGGCCTTGTGAAGGTTTTGTGCCCCAGTGTAGGGGAATGCCAGGGCCAATAAGTGGGAGAGGGTGGGGTGACAGACATGGGGAAGGGGGAGGCAAAAGGGGTTTGTTCTTGTTTTTGTTTGTTTGTTTGTTTGTTTGTTTTGGAGGGGAAGATGGGAAAGGGAAAATGTACATGTAAATAAAGAAAATACCTAATGTTTTTTTTTTTTTTTTAAAAAGGGCTAGCAACAGATTTGCATTTTTGAAGAGGTGCCACATCAGGAAATTAATTATCAAGAATTGAGACATATTGTTTCTATTGTTTTTGCTTCCTCTCATCATTTCCTTCCTTTGTCATTCCTAAAACTCATGCAAGCTCTTTCAAAAATGCAAGCTAAACATGACTAAACACAATGCAACATGATAGTCCATCCAGGTAAAGAACATAGATTTAAGGAAAATTCTTTAGAAAACGTAGTAAATGTAACAGAAGCCTCAACAAGCTAGAAGACAAAGACTCACTTGGCTTTCAAGCATGTTTTAGGCAAGAGTAAAAATCATTTTATTCACAGACTTACCAAGCTATAAAATAGAAGTAGTAGGTTTTCAGGGGTGAGGGAAATGAAATGGAAAAGTAATGAAAATGCACAGTTTACATACAGTAAAGATTAAAAGATGTTCCTGAGGAAGCACTAGTGCACTTACTAAGCAAAGACTATAAATCGGTTGTTTAAAATAGCCAAAGAGGATAGAGAGGTGGAGCAATGGTTAAAATCATTTGCCCCTTGTCAAGCCTTTTTCTATCTTCAAGGACATCACTGGGCTGGGGTATTGATGGAATAAAGAAATGGCACACACACACACACACACACACACACACACACTTACAAGACATAATAACTAGGATGGTTGGGATTGTGGACTGGACTGGGTTCTCTGTTGGAGAAACCATAGTACCCCAGAAGCTTAGTATGTTTATCAAGTACAATTGAACAGAGAGGCAGTGTTATTGCATACAACTGAACAAGGAGAAAATAATATTATATGCAGAGAAACAAGAGGCCACATTTATGGTTTATAACTGAGTCAAGCAGGCATGTTTAGATAATCTCAGTAGTCTTGATAGTGGATAGCTCTTCATGCTATAAATAGCACATACACTTAGGGATTTATTCATTCAGGGCTTCCTCTTCTCCTGACATGTTTTCATGAAGAAGGTTCAGTTCTCTAACTTTGATTTAGCCTGTGTGTGTGTGTGTGTGTGTGTGTGTGTGTGTGTGTGTGTGTGTATGAAATAAAACCTTTACAAAGACACATTAAAAAGGCTAAAAGCGTCAGTAGATGCAGAACTGAAATAAATGAAGGCAAAATGAAGATAATATTAACAGAGTACAGAAAGGTTCATATATAAATCTTGAGGCTGAAAATTATAAGAACTGAAGTGAAAAAAAAAACATGAAAGACTCCAATAACAGTCATTAACAGGAATAAAAAGTAATTTATGAACTTGTGGTCAATTGAAATTATTCAATCTGAGAAACAGCAAATGTAAGTTGTTTGGGTTGTCTATTCAGATACTGAGTACTGCGCATCTGTCTAGACTGTAACCTGATATTAGGGCACTATATTAAGTAAATGTTGTACAGAATGCTCTCCAATAATCCCTGATTGATTAAAAAAAGGCTAGAGTTTATGACTGGGAAGGAAGGATAGAGAAAGGACTTAGGATCAAGTGAGGGAGTCTCAGGAGAGAACAAGAGAGAAATGGAGAGAAAGGAGGTCACCATTAGATGTGATGGTCCAGGAGCACATGGCCAAGAAAGGTTCACCCTGAGGACAGACAAATATACCAGAAGCTGCCCAGGAGACACTAAATTAGCTAATAATGGTTTTTATGAGGGCTTTAACCTCACGGAAGGATTAGTACACTTCAGAATTTTCCCAGCATAGCTTATTAATAAATTACAGTGTCTCTGAGTTAGTAGTGTTCTTGGGAGCTAAGTGGGAAATCTGGGATAGAAATTCCCAAGAAGAATTAAGGAACTAAAGGTTGCATAGCAAGCCCCACAAGAAAAAGGTTTATTATAGTGGCACCCAACATGGGGAATAGAATTCAAAATAACCTGAGAAAAGTCCCCAGAAGAGGTACTAACCCTTACATTCCCCCCCCCCCCAGAAAAATACTTGCGTCTAGCTCGGTCCTTTTGATATTAAGAGGCTAAAAAAAAAAAATGGTGGCTGTAACCTAGCAACCAGCCTGCAGCCTAAGAAGATGGGAAATACTTCCTGGAGTCAGGCATGACTCCTAAGACTCTCCTGTGCTACTGAGCACTTGAATGAGGCCCATGAGCCCACAATTTGTCTGGGGCCAACAGATAAAGGTGCATCATGCCTCATTGTAGGTCCACCATGCATCTTGTGATGCACCAAACATCTTGTGAGGCTTCTTCTGGTTAAACACGGGTGAAACACAGCTCCCCAGTTGATAAGGCTCAACTCTAATTGGTGGCTGCATAACCAGAGCTCTCCAGCATGACCACGTCAGCAGAGCTACAAGGACTGCGCCTACCCTTGCATACCAGTCACAGAGCTCAGATCAGCATGCAGCTCTAAAATTATGCATGGGCTAGCTCAGCTGGATTGTTCAAAAGCTGCATGGCAGCTTCTCTCGAGCTTTCCATGGGCACCTAGGTTGAAGCTTAAGGGCATGCCAGACATACTACATACTTATCCACAGCCCATTTGGAACCTAGCATAACGTTCTCAGACTGGGCGGAAGTCACAGGCACTGAATTAGCACAACACCTCTGGGTGTTACAAGGCGCCAGGACATTTGCAGTCCAAAGTGAGTTTTCCACCCAAATGTCCTTTCTACTCCTTGTGAGTGAAAGGACCAGGACTACACTAACCACTGTAGTGTCCTGAGCTGAACAGCAGAGGGAGACAGAGAACACAAAGAGGAAATTTGAGCACAACAAAACTTTTGACCATGGAAGAAGAGTTTGAAAGCTTGGTGGTTAAGAGCACTGACCACTCTTCCAGAGGTCCTGAGTTCAATTCTGACCCACCACATCATGGCTCACAACCATCTGTAATGGGATCAGATGCCCTCCTCTGGTGTGTCTGAGACAGCTGTAGTATACTCATATACATAAATTATTCTTTTAAAAAAGAAAAAGATTTGAAATTATGTCTTAATGTTGAGAGAAAATGATCTAGATATACAATTTCATAGATAAATATAAATAATGTAAAATTGATAAATTTAAAGAAATAAAGTATATAAAGATGAGAGGCACAACTGTACTTGGTAAAATGTGATAGTCTACTCTAAGCTCCTGGCAGGTGCTTTGTCCCTCTACATCCACTCAAATATTTTGGATTCATGAGTGAAAGGCACAGACATACTGCTGTATTTTTAATATGTCCTAATCATGTAATGGCTGGGCACTTCCAAACCTTCCTGCTGCTAATACACTCTCCCCTCTGATATCTTTAAAATATTACTTAGTAAATCTATATTTTATCTTCTTATGGACCTTTCTGGGCAGCTGTATGGAGGCTGCTTTCTTCTTGGCACCTACATTTCATTTCAGCTGTCTCTCCCTCTTCCACCTTCCTGGAGTGGTCCATCCTAGGCCTTTCTCATATTGGACTTCCATATTTTCTCCTGCATTCCTTGCTGGGGAATCCTAAAAGATGGGAACAAAAGAGAGAAATAAAGAAATTACCTAACTGAAACTGACACATTATGAATTATGATTATTATCACATTAATAATGTTCATTGTTACCTTAATAATCTGTTGTCTCCCCCACCCAATTCAGCCCCCGGACTTTGGCAGTATCACCCGAGGCACTCACCTGGGGAATTAAGACAAAAGACCTTCCATAGACTATCAGCTTATCTCTGAAAGAAGCTGTCTGGGAAGTTCACACTGCGATACAACTAGACCTGCAACAAGGCCTAAAGCCTGAGGACATCCGCAGATGACCTTCGCCCCTGACTCTCCCCTGACTCCTCCCGAAATATTTATGTTATGCAAATATCATTATAACCTAGAAATCCAATTTCTGTTTCTCATGTACATATAAATGCGGAACCCCAAAAGTAAAGTACAAAGTCTTGATTGGGCTATTTCAACTTGACTTCACGTCCTTTTGTTCTCAAACTCTGTGTTTCAGGTCCTTTTCTTCCTTCGACTGAGAGAATCCAATGTTTGTGAAACTGCGGGACAGTTTCAATAATCATATTGGCTTTCTATGTCTTCTCAAAGAAGAGGGCTATAGAGAAACAAGGGAGAAAGATGAAAATAGGGACAAGCATTATAGAAAAAAATACAAAAATTTATACATCAGTCAGAGGAAAATGCTAAGATATCAGAGATAGAAGAAAGGGAAAGAATGAGATATGTAAGCAATTCTTAAAGGAAAAATTATGAAAATGTATAAATCAGAATGAAGAGATATAAACTACAAGCAGAGATACAAGAAAAAGAGAGGCATGAAAAGTGGACATAGGCCATGGAAGAAAAAAAATTAAAGATACTAAGATAAAGACAGTAGAAATAAAGCCAGAGCCTAACACATCTTTGTTAGAAAACAAACCTTAGCTTATCCAGTCAACATGCAGTAAATACTGTCAGATGCCAAAAATGAACAAAATTATGAACAATCTGGTTGGCAAACCATAGATGTGCTGGATTTGAGAAAGTTTAAGGAAAGTGTCAGCAAATATTGTATGCATTCATTATTCAGGAAACAAATACTGAATTCTTGGGAGATTCAAAATAAGATAATCCCCCAAGACAGAAAAGATATGACAAAAGCTATATTTGAATCTGACTCCTGGTTACAATTGTGTTCGTAATGGAGACAAGAGGCTAGAAAGATAGAACAAAAAAAATAGGACCAAGTACATTAATATTTTCATGATCAGATCCTAGGTGAAGGTCCATATGTTAACATACAGATGCAAGTCATATATAACAAGGCAACCTTGGCTTTGTGTCATCTGGCAGCCTTAAATGCTTTGGACAGGGTTGAAGATACAGGGAAAAGACTTGAACCATTACTCAGATCATGCAAGATCCTAAAGAAACATTGATTGGCTTTTTACAGACACTAACTTTAGTTGGAAATAGAAGTGTATCAGATTTACTAGCTTAAAAATTCTAGTGCTGAATGCAAAGTGGTGATCAGGCCCTTAAAGTTAAAATCAGCACCAATAGATGAATGGGTTAGAAATACAGTTGGCACTGGATCTCATTCATATAATATGAATCTGATAAGAGAAGTGATCTCTAAATGTTTCAAAAGGAGTTGTAATAGGACCAAACTAATTCCAAAACAGGACCTATGGAATATGCAAGGGCCAACACTGGATTAATGAATGCAGACCAATAAAAGAGAAATGGGATAACCTCTTGTCATAAAAAACACAAGCCACCTTGAAGGTCCCAGTACCAAATTCACATCAGCCATTTCAGGGGAATAGCAGAGTTATTTATCTACATAACAATTAAACAACACTGCTCTGAAGTTAAGCATCAAAAATCCAGTTATCGAAGTTGAAGTAACTTCTATACATAAAACAAAAAACCCAGAAGAAGCCACAAAAAATATTTTGACAAATTTCCACAGATGATCAGAGGCCGAAACTAAAGTTATTTATAAATAATATTGAATTTGAAGGAATGGTAATCACTGGAACAGATGTAAAAAAAAATCTCATTAAAATTTGGCCTCGTAATTGGCTTCTTCAGAAGGTAGTTCAGTTATACAATTTCTAGGAGCTATCCCAGATAAAATAAAATGTAAAATGGCTTCAATTGATAGGACCAGAAAGCCAAACAGGAAAAATAAAGCCATATGTAGCTGATGTAGCCATAAATTGGTGGGCAAGAGATCTGTTGTAATAACAAGATGGATGGATTACCATTCCTCCAACTTCTGGGATAAGCCATAAAATAAAAGATGTTCCCAATGATGGTATTAAAAATCTTATCAAGAACGTTCACAGACTGTCCACATTGTCCATAAGCAGAACACAACAAAGGCTCATTCTCAAATTTTATGTGGAGGAGACACTGCTAAGAGAACTCTAACAGCCTTACCACTAATGTGGTTGACTGACCAACCTATTTGGATAAGCAATGGACTATGACAAAAGTGCAAGCACTAGAACACCTAGATCAAGAGCTTCTGAAGGTTCAACATATAGAAGAGTATATATACCAGATGTTGGAATTGTCCTATATTTGTCAATAAAAAGAAATCTGGCAAATGGAAGACATTGATAGATCTAAGAGCAATAATACAGTCTATCAGTCAATGGGTTCTTGCTAGGCTGGAATCCCATTCCCTTCATTTTTGGCTCAGTTATGGCTGATTACAGTGATTGATTTAAAATATTGATTTTTTTCACCATTCTTCTACAAGAACAAGATAAAGGTTTGCCTTCTCAATACTTACTTAGAATATTTTTCCAATCAAAAGGTACCATTGGATAGTCTTACCACAAGGAATGTTGAACAGTCCTACATTATGCCAATATTTTGTACAACATCCACTAGAAATAATTTGTAAGTAATTTCCTCAGTCCATAATTTACCATAATATGGATGATATTTTGCTGGCTGATTTAAATGAAGATGCTTTAGGAAAAAATGCTTGATGAAGTTAAGAGAAATTTGCCTTGCTTGGGATTACAAATGGCTTCTGAAAAAGATACAGAGGAGACTGTATTAATTATTTAGGATATAAAATAAGTCTACAAGAAATTCTACCACTAAAGGTAAAAATCAGGAGAGACCAATTTAAAAAGACTTAATGATTTTCAAAACATGTTAGTAGATATTCGTTGGCTAAGGTCTACAATTTAATTAACTACTCAAGAGCTAAATAATTTACTTCAAACCTTACAAGGTGATAAGGACTTAAATAGTCCAAGAAAATTATCAGCTGGGGCTGAAAGGAATTGGATCCCATAAAAACAGAAATTATAAGATGCATGAATAGATCGTCTTGTTCCAAAGATGGCTTCTACTTTAGTTATCTTGCCTTCTACCCATTCTCCCACAGGTATTCTTGTGCAGTGTGAAGACTATATCTTAGAATGGATCTTTTTAGCACAAAATCAGAATGAAAAATTAAAAACCTGTATAGAAAATATTTCTGAATTGATTCTGAAAGGAAAATGAGACTTTGTCAATCATCAGGAATGGATTCAGCAGAGGTTGCAGTACCTTTTTCTAATACTGAGATTGTTTTATTATGAGCAGAGATTGAACATTGGCAAAGAACTTGCAGTAATATTTTGGAGAAATTAACAATGAGTATCCAAACAGAAAACAAATTCTGTTTATAAAAAGAAGTAATGAGATTCTTCCTCATATGCTAAAGGAGACTCAAGCCCCTACATTTTATACTGATGCAAATAAATTATGAAAGGCAAGGTATGAGTCAGAAAAAAACAAGTAAGGTGGTTAAGAGTCAGTTTAAAAATCAGCATTATATGCAGTTCTTATGGAGTTTTATTATTATTATGGTGTTTTCCTGACTTGTAATATAGTTACTGATTCTCAATATACAGAAAGAGGTATTTTACATATAGAAGCTGTGGAGCTTATTCAGGATGATTTGGACTTCACTTCACTATTCATTCCACTGCAACAAATGGTCAGAAATATAAATCTTTCATTGATAATACATATCAGATCCCATGCTGTTTTACCAGGGTTTCTAACACAAGGCAATGATCAAAATAAGTGGCTATTGATAGGAAATGTGCTAGAATCTTCAGAGTTTCCTAAGAAACACCATGTTAATAACAAAGGTTTAAAGGGGATCTTTCTATAGAAATTATAAGGAAATATCCTACTAATATTTTATATAACCAAACTCCATTACCTTCAGGAAGTAATTCTAAGGTACCTAAATAAATGAAATTTAGCAAAAGGATATGTTTCATTTTACAGAGTTGGCAAACTGAAATATGTGCATCTTACTAGAGACTTATATTCATGATTTCAATGGGCACTGCTATAAGTTCTAAAAATGCCTATTCTGGAATTATGCATTTATTCGAAGTTATGGCAATTATGATGACTACCTTTAAAAATTAAGAAGTCAATGCTTCGACAGATGGTTCTAATAAAATGCAACAATTTTTAACATATTATCATATAAAACATGTTAAAAGTATATTACACAATCCTACAGGACAAACAGTTGAAGAAAGGTCTAATTGTACTTTAAGGAGATGCTTACCAAACAAAGAAGGGTAACAAGGACCCTCAACGACAAATTGAATAATGCTTTACTAACTTTAAAATTTTTAAATGCTAAGGAACAAAAAATTATAGCTACTAAGAACTACTACATTATGGAAAAAACCCTGCTAAACATAAACCAGCCTATAAATATTAAAAATGTCTGAATAGAGTAAAGGAAATATACTACACTGGGGGAGAGGTTTTATATATGTTCCCACAGAAGGGGAGACTTTGTTATTTCCTTCCAAACTAATAAAAATCAGAAGTGATAGGAGAAGACCCTGGGACCATCATGGCTACAGACAGGAAGAGATAAATCAACAAGACTAACAAAGCAGGTAATTTGTAGTACTTGCCTCTCTATATGGCAACAGCCCTAAAACTGGCTGAGACATTAAAATGTCTCTGCCAAAAATTCAGCTATGCATAGCCAATAATTCTTGTTGGCTTTTAAATCTTCAAGACTCATCATATCATCCTTACAAACAGCATAAATGAAAATTTTTATTACAGATTGGCAATACACTCCAAAGTAACTTATAAAAATGACGTTACCTTTTACTTGCTCATATAAAGAACAGAGAGTCACCTTTAATTGATCTGCACACATTGCACATTCCATACATATATTGTTGCTGAATTGTATATTACTTGTGAGAGTTTTTTCTTACAAAACAAAAGGACCAGACACTAATGGTGTTAAGATGACTTTGAACAGATTCACCCTCAAGGATGCTTTTAAAAAATGCTAAGACACTCAGACATATTTATTCAAGCATCCTGCTTGACCCACGCTCATATTGCCTTTATTAGTTGTTACATCAAAATTTGCTTCTAAGAAAGCTTTAAAATAAAGTGCTGACTCAAATCATCCAGCATCACAGACTGTTCCAATAAGGACTTCAAATAAGCCTGTATTTCCACAGCACACAGATACTGGACAACACATGTAAACAGTAGCCTTCTTATGACAGGCCAGTATCTCAATTTTCTTAGGGCCCCAAAAGAAGCATCACTCCCTCAAGCACTTTTAAGAGTACAACATGCTATTTCCCAAAAGGGGCAGGTGGTTGTTATTACTCTACTGGCAATGGATGCTTGGCGTTAAACAATAGATTGATTACAAGTTGTTAAATGGTCTTTGTCAGAGTGAAAATAAGTTATAAGAGCTCAAACTCAAGAATTTCTCCTTTTTGTTTTATTTCCTCTATCCTTCTTTCTTTTTATGTAGGTGGTGAAGGATTGAAAAGAAAAAAAGGGTGAGATGGAAATAGTATAGAAATAATAAGAATAAGTGGATTATTGAATTTACACCAAAAAGCATTTTATAAGCCAGTGATATTACATTGGTATGGATCTTTGCATATTGTTGCAAAATTAGAGTTAGATTTGGTTTCATTGGTAAAAATCTTTGTATAACAAAGATTATTTTTGTTACAACATAATATTAATTATGTTTCAATTCTTGAATAATGTATTGGACTTAAGCAGCTCATTTAAAAATACAGTGTAAAGTTCTAGTCCTTTTGAAACCACTATTACAAATTGTTTAGAATAACTAAGAAACTCAAGTTAATAATTAGGGATTCTGGAATGATGAATCAGTAGGTAAAAGTACTTGCTACAAAAGCCTGATTATCTGAATTTGATCCTACAATCCATATGCCTCTAGTATCTACACACACACACACACACACACACACACACACATGCACACACACACAGAGAGAGAGAGAGAGAGAGAGAGAGAGAGAGAGAGAGAGAGAGAGAGATATTCATGTAATAATTAATTATAATGTTTAAAAATTTAAACATTTTTAATTTTTGGCCAGTGGGATGAATCATTAGTTAAATTTTCATTTTGTGTGTGTGTTTCTGTCAACATAAAGTAGACTGCATGCAAGTCATGGCATACACAACCACATACATGTGTTATTCTTGAGAGAATACTCTGGTTAGACTGTGACTCAGCTATAGTGAGCAGATAGCTTGTCAATGCACAGTATGTTGAACTGTGCAAGAACTGAGATTCTGAAGTTACTGAGATTTGGAGAAGACTTGTTACTGGGGCACATTCGGAACTCACACTGTGTGACACTATAAGCAAAAGTCAAGAGGCCCTTTGTTTCATTGGCTCACCAGTCCTGAGGATTAAAAAGCAAGGCTACTGTAAGTATCTACAGCATTGGATGTATACATTAGACATTGTCCTTCTCCAGAGCAAATTGAAAAAGAAAAGTGAAACCATTCATGTGCAAAAAAGAAAAGAAAAGAAAAAAAAGATCAGCTACAGAGGGGATTGCAGAAGATGTCTAGAACAAAAACTTGGCCATATAACTAGTTTTGAAGGAGTTTCCTAAGAGAATAGAAAAATGTTTTCATCTTATTAAAATTAGAACAATCTTTTCTCTATTTACAAGCTTTTTGTCATTGTCTTTCATATTTAAATTTAAATTACTTCAAAGTTGGTTTCCTATAATTTTTACAAATGAGTTTTCTATTTTCACGATATGAAATAAGATATAACTCATTTAGACAAAAGTCTAGGTTCATATTTTATATTAGCATCAACATTAAGAACCAATATTCTACTGGATCATCTTTGGAAATTCACAAAAACTGACGCCTTTCAATGCTTGGTAGTTCCATTTTCATGATTATATTTTTAATGATTTCAAAGGTTTTTGGAGCTCCTGGTAGAGTATTTGAGAAGAAGAACTGTCAAAGAAAAAAATAGAAAAGAAGAAAAAATGAAACAAAACTGTATCCTTTGATTCTTATAGTTACTGCTTATACACCGCCTCTGTCTCTGTCTCTGTGTCTCTGTGTCTCTGTCTTTCTGTCATTGTCTCTCTGTCTCTCTGTTTTTCTGTAATTGACTCACTTTCTTTCTATAATTATTCCTCTCTCTCTCTCTCTCTCTCTCTTTCTCTCTCTCTCTCTCTCT
>JADRCD010216359.1:0-55883 GCA_019843815.1 Montemys delectorum
AAATGAGAGGTGGCACCCCCTTCCTGTGGCTTTATATAAACAAACCCCGAAGGGCTAAAACTGTTCTTCCTCAACCCTTTTCTCTAATGCTTTGGTGTTGTATTTACATTTTGTTGATTTATTTATGTATGTCTTTCACTATTGTTGCAGTGCTGAGGATTGAACTAAGGGCCTCACACATGCCAGGAAACAGCTCTACCACGGAACTCTATCCCCAGACCCACTTTCTATTTTGAATAGAGTTACTTTAGTATGAGGGGTTCACAATAGTAATCTGCAAGAAATCCATTTGCTCCTTTAAGACAGTATCTAACAGCCTGGCCTGGTGGCAAAGGTCTTTAATGTCAGAATTTAGGAGGCAGAGACAGGTGGATCTTGAGTTGGAGGCCAGCCTACACAGCGAGTGAGTGAGTTCCAGGATACCCAGGGCTACTCAGAGAAATCCTATCTGGAAAAATGGAAACCAAACCAAACAAACAAGCCCAATAACATCAAAAACCCAGTATCTAACATGCTGTAAGTCTCAGCAGCTCTGAGACTTTCTTCAGTGCCTCAGTGACTTTTAAGTACTAAGTGATAACTTCAAATTATCTAATCAGCACCAAGCTAAACCATCACCTTCATGATCTCAGCCATAAAGGAGCTAAGCAAACTGTTTTCAAAGGAGGAATGATTGATGTTAAAATTTCCTTTTCCAATATAATGAAATGGGAAAGGGGACTTCCACAGGATCATGTTGTGAGAAGGATCAGAAAGTCCTAAGACTGACATTAGAATCTACAGCTGTAACATATGACTAGCAGGATTGCCAGTGGACCAGTCTCTCACTGGTCTGCAGCTTCCAGATAACAAGACTTACAAATGAGAGCAATATATTTCACTGTCTCAGCCATGGTCAGATGTCAATATGGTCAGACACTGTAGGCACAGACCAGTATGGAGGGGAAGGCTATTCCACATGGTTCTGTAGGTTCTCCTTGAACTGGACCTGGGGCTGTGGGAAACAGAAATGGAGCAGGACCTGACAGGTGGTGTTGGCTATTACAGCTTGAATCTTACAATTCTTAGCTGAGTTTCCTATGTTCTAGGGCTTGCTCCAGTTTCTAGATGCCTCTCCCCAGAGCACACCATCTCTGAACCAAGGGGTTCAGGCACAGGAAGCAACTGGTTTCCAACCAGCATGGAAGACACTGCCAGCTCTGTTCAAAGAGCAGGATGCTCCACTTAGGAAGATCAGCAGTAAGTGAAATACTGTAGTCATATAGCCCTTCCAGAAGATCTACCCCCAGATGACTCAACTGTAATGGCAGTAGGTTCCTTTCTCATTCCAGCTAGTGGGAGTCAGGGGTGCCGGCACCTGTCAGAAAGCAACTTGCAACTGCTAAAAAGATCCTAGGGGGTCCAACAACTTGACCTCTGCCTACTGGGATAACCTATCACCCAGCCCTTTCTTCCCATCTCACTAAACTTCAAATCCTAAGCCATCCCCTCCATTCTTCAACAGGAGCCTTCTAGAAAGGCCACTCTTTGACCACCCAACTTCTATTTATTCCAAACAAGAACCTTTCCCCATCAGACACATAAACATCCCTGACACACTTTCTTCAAGCATCCAGAACACCTGTTACAATTGTGTTACTTTGTAAATTAACTGATAGAGATCTCAGACCTAACAGAGTACCTGGCACAAAAAGAAACATTGAATAAATATTTGAAGGCTTTATAAAGAAGAGCAGCTCATCTCTCGAGGTAATCCACTTTAGAACTCTTCATCAAGAAGTTCTGCTTTATAAGTACACAGAAATTCTCTTCCAGCAGGGCCTGAGAGCACTTGCTGCTTTTTTACAAGCTAACTCAAGTTCAGTTCCCAGAACCCATGCCACAACTGCCTGTACTCCAACTACAGGGATCCAATGTCATCCTCTACCTCCAATGGAACCCACATACATATGTGACACACACATAAACAGAGAGGGTGGGCTCCCCATAACCTGCACACAGGCGCTGCCTCTACTGCCCAGACCCACACTGATAATTCTACCCCAGACACTGCAAACTAGTGAGTGGCCTCTGGCTCCATCTTGCCTGCAGATGTGTTCGGCTTGACCTACACTGTTTTATTATTATTATTTTAATCTGAACCAATTGCCAACTTTTTAAGAAGCAAGGCCTTTCTACATCCCCTAAAAAACAAAGCAATGGAATGACACTAGCCTGGACAGTGTCCCCATGTTGCCTCTGGATAACCACAATGGGGACAGTGTAGCTCTGCCCTCCTGCAGCCCTGGCAGTTCCTAACAGCTACAGTGTCCCACACCTCTCCTACTGACCTGCACACCCAGCCTGCTTCCTTTCTTCTGTCCAACTGACCTTGGGAAACATTAGATGTAGTACCATAATCACAAGTATGGCAATTCTTTCCATTCTCTCTTGACAACCCAAGTGGGTTCAAGTATCAGAACCTCACACGAAGGATACCTGATTCTCCGTTTTTCAACAGGAGCCTTCTAGAGGTCATACTTTCACTACCCAACTTCCTGCTTACTCCTGCATCCCTCAGCTTCCAATTCTGTAATGAGGCCTGTGGTCACAAGCTACTCAGAAAACCAAAAATACAGGCAACATCTTTAGTCCTCAAAGGTCCCTGTCCCGTGTCATCATCGTGTGCATATACACACGGCGCTCATGTTCCCACTTACAGCTTGTCCTATCCTTAATCACTCTTACCTCTTCTAGAAAGGGTGGGAACAGAAGTGAGCTGATGAGACTCATACTACATCAAAGCTCATGTGCCTACACTAAACACCAACCACTAAGAAAACAAGGAAACTCAGTCTCGTGGGATAATAGGTTACTACGGGGAGACCAGAGGTATTCTATCCAGAAGGCTGGTCTCTGGGTGAAAAGTACTAGCTATTTAAAATTCTATACAACAGGGACCCAAAGAAAGAAAATACTGTTATCAAACATTCAAAATAATAAATCAAATTCTAACACAATTTGAAATGTTACAAACAAAACTGCAGTGTCCTATCACCTGGGGGAGAGGAGAAGCAGGTGGAGGCGGCAGGGAGACCAGCCTGACCGCCCACACTAGTGGTCACCAGCTGTCCAAACTGGAAGAGAAAGATGTGTGCACGCTTAAACTATTTTCTTTGGTTTTGTACATTTAAAAAATGAACAACTTTTCAATAACAAGCTTAAGAGTAAGTAACTACAAATTTGCGCATCCAGTACTTTCTTCAGAAACCTCAGAGGGCAGTTTGGCAGCAGAAACCTCAGAGGGCAGTTTGGCAGCACGTGCTTGAGATCTGTATATGATACCCAAGAAACTCTGCAACATGGCCACACTGACAACCCAATATCAGCAGATGAGCCGGCTTGGCTCTGACAGAGCTGCAAGCGTCTCCATTCTCAGTTTGATAACCTCACACTGAGCAGACTATACCAGCATTTACATGTGGACATTTCTGTTTACTAAATGCTCTTCTGCAGAGCCCTGTGCTGGTTAGGTTTTGGTTTTAGTCTTGGAGTTTTTTGCTGTTGCTGTTGTTTGGTTTTTGTTTTGTTTTGTTTTGTTTTTTATTTCTTTAAAATATATTCCCCCGTATGAACCACATGAAATGAGAAGACACTGAAGTTCAGACGGGTTTTTAATAACACTCAGGAAGTTATACAACTGATCATTGGCTGAGTCCAAATTGCTGTCGATGTTGCCCCCATGACACTCTGAAGATTAACAGATTCCTACAGAGTCCAAGAGGATCCACCACCAATTTCACTCCACCTTCCTGGCAAAAGTGGCGTTGTGGAAGGCTCTCACCTAAACCCACCCACTTAGGCTGCAGGGATCAACTTGGCAAGCAGCGACCAGAAATAGCACCGACATGTTATGAAGTGTGAAACCGTGGCCTTCCCCTTCCCAAGCCCTAGTCCAACCCAAGCAGGGCTGGCAAGGAAACTAACGAGCACAAGGAACGCAGCCAGCTAAGGCAGGCATTAGCGAGAAGGAAGTCCAGGCAGCGTTGAGACAACAGCAGTCAGCAAAAGTCATTCAATATGTTTTTCCTTCAGCTCATTCTTAAGTTCAAGTTCAACTCAGAGTCACCTATTACGGATCAGCTTTCTTCTTCTCCAAATATTTAACTCTAAAAGGAAGAAATAACAATTTCCCCAACTTTATACACAAACATACAAACGAATCCACATTATTTGCATATTTTCCTCCTTGAAAAGAGTCTGTAGCACATAAATAGATATTCAGTCATTCAAAACCAGGTTATGGCCAGGACGGTATATATGGATGAGAGAAAACTATAAGGCTCACCTAAATACAGCTGAATCAGCTTGTAGTTGCAGGTACAGCAACATTTGTGCCCGGTCGGTCACCACAGACAAGCGAGGGTGGCCAGAGCTGAGACACCACACAGGATCTATATGGAGGGCTGGAGCTAGAGCCAGCCTTCTCGTGAAGGCTCAAGATGCACTAGCCTCCTCATCCAATGTCAGCAGAGAGATGAGAAATGTCTGAGGGCTGCTGATCTGCCCACGGTTGAGGCTACAGATTCCACTCTCAGGGCCCGCCTCTGTATATGGACATTCTATTGAAAAGGCCAAAGAAGCCTACTTCCTTGATCACCACAGGCACAGAGCAAGGCTGTTCTGTGGCCCTGTGATACCCTCTTCATCTCTCTCCGCTACACATTCACCACTACTTTCCAGGGCCTCTCTAGGCCTTGCCAAACCGTCCATCCGAATCACTGCTTCCTTTGGTGTCTGTTTCGATCACCAGCTGAGAGACTAGGAAAGGAGTAGGAGTGGAGGCCTGGCCTTGGTCACCTTGTGTGGCCAACAAAGTCTCACCTAAGGCCTCTCAGAGGAAAAAAAAAAGACCTCTACTTCAAATTTGTTAGAGATATTAAAAAATGAGCAGCAGTTTGTGTGCCTTGGGCACTGCTGTCTTGCTGCATAGAGAGGTTTCCGTGTCTCCGGCATCTCTGCTCACTGTTTACACCATGGCTGTCTTCAATGGACAGACACCTCTCCTTAGATAGGCCCTTCTCCTGAGGTTGCCCTGCCCTGGCTGCTGCTCTTTAATCCAAACGAAGCTCCAATGTGCACTTCTGATATTTTTTTCTAAGAGGAATCCCCGACTCCTTCTCCTCCCAGGCTCCATACAGCAGCTGTGTGACCAACCTGCTGGTGTGTCTGCCAAGTTCACAGCAAGTGTGCCCAGCATAGCACAGCTAAACACCAAGGAGGACTCACTGGCCTTGAGCCAGACCCTTGCTGATAGGAAGCCTCAATTGTCATATAGTGGTAAGTGGGCTTAGAAAATGCCTGGTGAAATAGCTCCCAGGGTAGATATGCCTTCTAACAAGCAAGCATTGGGGATTAAGCATTTTACCTGTGCAGTCTTAACTCTTTCTTTAAGGCCAGTGGTTCTCAACCTTTCTAATTCTGCAACCCATTAATACAGTGCCTCATGTTATAGTGACCCCCCCAACCATAAAACTATTTTCATTACTACCTCATTACTGTAATTTTGCTACTGTTATGAATTGCAATGTAAATATGTAAATACCTGTTTAAAGGTCATTCAAGTCCCAAAGGGGCCGCAACCCCTCAGGTTGAGAATCACTGTTTAAGGCAACTCCCCTAAGAGGAAGCCATGCAGGAATATCTTCTTGCAATACTCTAAATACCTAGTACACAGCTTAGGACACTATCAAGGGTAATTGAAAATATTAAAAAACAAAACAAAACAAAACAAAAACATTGCATGCATGAATAGTTGTCAGCCACGGCTTTACATTGATAGGTGTGCCGTCCAAGCCACAGAGCAGAGCTTAGAAGACTCAACTAGCACCAATGAAATTATCCAACTGGCAAGTGGCTACTCTGGAATTCAGGTCTCTGGACACCCCAACATGAGATCCTTCCGACTGTGTGACACCATTCATCCAAAGCTTGTTGCATGAACGAGTAAGCAGAAGCAAGGGTCCCCAGACCCCATCCCCTGTCTGCTCCTCATACCTTAGCATTGATGGCTTCAGTTCACCAGACTCCTGAAGAGACAATGATTAGGTTTCTGACTTTTCCCTATGATCTATGATGTCTGCTGCCAGGGAGGCAACGTTCAGTGGCAGCTTTCCCAGTAAAACTGAGTAGTGTAAATCACATCGGTTAAAATTTGGGGCCATTATTTCAAAAAGAAAACAACAACAACAACAACAACAACAACAACAAAAACATAAAAACAAAGACAGGAGTAGGTAACCCCAGCTGGAAAACTTTTCCACGAAAATTTTAAGACAGACTGCTTTTCAAACCATCTTCTCTATTTCTCTATGAGCAAGCACAAGAACTGTGTCATGGAAACCATAGAGCCGAAAGGCTCGTCTGCTTTTGTGAGATATGCCGGGTACAGCCTCTGGTGAGCACAGCTATTAGAGCTTCAGCAACCTCACGGGAAAATCACTTTGCAATTTCTCAAAGTCAGGAGTTGCTTTTGGAAAATTTCAGCAACAAAACAACTTAAAGGTCTGGAAATTGGCTTTGAAAATTAACAGGTCGCCAGGCAGTGGTGGCGCACGCCTTTAATCCCAGCACTTGGGAGGCAGAGGCAGGCGGATTTCTGAGTTTGAGGCCAGCCTGGTCTACAGAGTGAGTTCCAGGACAACCAGGGCTATACAGAGAAACCCTGTCTTGAAAAACCAAAAAAACAGAAAGAAAGGAAAATTAACAGGTCTACAGGTCTCATAAAACGAGAAGGTTAAATAAAAGGAGTCAACACCAAGGGGGCGGGGGGGGGGGGGATTATGTGCAGACACTTTCTTCCTGCAAAGGGAAAAAAGAAAAAAAAAAAAAAAAAAAAACCTTGTTGCCCCAATCATCCAACTGAACTTAAGGGCATTTGTCTCTGAACCACACCAACTGAGTCTCTATCTGCAGAATGCACATTCCAGAACAGAGGGCACGTCGTCTTCATTTTAGGCAACTGTCCCACATTTATTTCAGATCCACTGAACAAACCCCAAAGCTGGCAAGCTCTACGTTAAAGGCCAGAAAGCTAACTGGCACTGGATTTAACATGCACAAATACTTCTCCCAAAGCTGGTAGTCTGGCTATTTTAAAAAGGGGATTCTTCTGACAATTTCCCAGATAGGAGCAAGTGGCAGATCAATAGACAGCGCAAGAAGGGGAATTTAAATACAGTAAGCACCACTCCTTTGAAAAAAGGAGCGAAGCCACTTTACATTTTGCCAGACAAAACCCTGTCCACGGGAGGTCCGTTTTCACAAGGCGGTTGCAAAGGTGTTAGAGGGGCCAGTTGGGAAGAGATAAAGGGCCATTTGGGCGCGCGCGCGCACACACACACACACACACACACACACACCAGCTTTTCTTCTTTTTCTTTTCCTAAAGTGTTTCAAGCGTCTCCCTACCTGAATGACAATGTGTCAGGATCACCTTTTGTTAAGGACCAGGGTGAGAAACCATAAAATTGCTGCCAGAGTTTTAGAAAGAGCAAGCCTTTAAATTACAGGAAGGGGAGGGGGTACCATCCCTCATCCTGTCCTAGGAATTGGGTGAAGGTGGCAAAGGCCGCCTAATCCTGAAAGCAAAACTTCAGGTTGCAGCACCTGAAATCCCTTTTGAAAAAAAAAAAAAAAAGAAGCCCTCTGTGGGAAAACACAGTTCGGTTTGTTTCTAAATTAACGCATTCACCAAGGCAAAGCAAATCTAGATAGGTTTCACTGCCTCCAAAGCCCTTCCATCCCGAGGAGATCAGGGCGCCAGCAACCAGAAAATGCACATGGAAGAAATTAAAACTGAACCTAAATCTAAAAGAGGGCATAGAAAGCAATGGAAAGATGCATTTTAAAAGAGTAACTGTTATCATGGAAATAAACTCCCCTCCGCCGCAGGTCAGGGCCGGATTTCTGCAAATAAATGTAAATTTACCCTCCCAGCAAAGCTATCTCTCCACCTTAGAAAAGCTAGCATGGTGATAGAACTTGGTGGAAGTAAGTTTCTGGGTTTTTTGTTTTGTTTTGTTTTGTTTTTTGTTTTGTTTTAAGAAGCCGTCAGAAACCTGAATCCCAAAGAGAAGCAAAACATCTCGCCCGTAGGAGGTGGAATGGTCACTCTGGTTCGAAATCAGAAACCTATTTTGACACTACATTCCTGAAAATTCGGTCTTTCGAACGCCAATCCCGCCACCATTATTGGAGAAATGCACAGTTAGTTTCTGGAGCACCAGGCTGTTTCGCTGGCTTCATACTCGGAGTGTCATCTCATCAGTTTCTAACTGAGTGGGCCTTCTTCGCCAAGAAGATGAGAATAACGGCGCGATAGGATCTCCAGGTGGTTGCTGTCTAGCAATTTTTACAACTGTGGGTTATTAGTAGCATCCTCAGAAATCCTTATCAGCCAAAGGCAATTAATCTACAACCCTAGGGAAGGCCAAAACACGAAGGGAAAAAAAAAAATGGAAACCCTATTCACCTTGTCCTTCCCAGCAAAGGCACACACAAACTAGAAATTACACAGCGGACAGCAGGCGACGGAGGGCCGCAAGAGCGGAAAGAAAATAAAAAGAGTCCTCAGAAGGACTGGAGCGGGGGATCCGCCAGGCCAGCCCCTCCCCTCCCCCAAAGCGACAGGGTAGGGAGAGCGAGCCCCGGCCGCTGGGCCGCCCGAACCCCAACAGTCCTGCGGCCAAGGCGGACGCTCTACCTTCCCTCTCTCGCCCACCGGTGCGCCAGAGTCTCCAGGACGCTGGGAGGTTTCAAGAGGGCGGAGTGGGGGAGCCTTGGAGAATGCTCCGAGTCGGGCGGGACCCGCTGCCTAGGGATGGGGACACAAAGAGGAAAAGAGAGTTTGCAGGAGTGACGAGTGAAAACAAATCTGCGAAGGAAGAGAGTGCAAACTAGGGGAAGGAGGCGCGGATAGAGCAGAGAATCCCCAGCCAACAAGAAAGGAGCCGGGGCCGAGGAGAGGGGGAAAGTGGGTGCGGGGCAGAGGCTCTGCAGAAGAGGGCAGCCGCAGATGAGTAGACGGGACGGAGAGGACTGGATGTAGAGAAGTGTGCAGGAGCAGAGAAGTCCCGCTGCCGGCTAGGGCGCTCCGCGCAGCGGGAGAGCGTGGCTACAGTGAGGCGGCGCGAAGGGGGTCGCTTACCTGCATGGTGACCACCCCCAGCTCCTCCGCAGCCAGCCTCCGCATCTGGCTCGCCAGCACTTGCGCCTCGTCCAGGATGGAGAAGTCGGCGTCGGCCACGGCTCCCAAGATCCAGCACGCCACAAGGCAGAGCAGCCAGAGGGACGGCCGCGGGGCCCCAGGCCAGCCAGGGCAGCGGGAACAGCGGCGGACCGGAGCGGCCGGCCTTACGGTCTCCTCTTCCTCCGGCTCGCCGGCCATGCCGCCTCCGGCCACTCCCGCCGACGGGATTCGGGTGCTGGCCACGGGAGGCGCAGCCCGCCAAACTTTCCTCGTCTCCTGCGCTCCCGGCTCCGCGGCGCGGCGGCGGTAGCTGGCAAACTTAGGGGGCGCCCGGCTGCAGCGCGGGCGCGCGGGCGGCCACCATCGCCCGGCGGCAGCGGCTCCGAGACCGCGGCGCCCGCAGGCCGGGCGGCTGAGAGCACGGGCAGAGCGCCGCCGCCTTCGCTTCCCCGAGTCCCGACGCAGCCCGGAGACGGCGGTGGCGCCACCAGTGCAAGCGAGGCGGCGCGGCCGGGGAGGTCTCCCCGCGGGGAAGGAGAGGGAGGTTTAAAAGACCTAAGTGAGAGAAGAGAAAGGAAAGAAAGCGGCGGGGAAAAGGGAGGTGTCTGGTGCCACCACGCTGCGCTCCGGCTCCGTACACTTCCCGGCTCCGCCGCGGCCGCTGCAGCGGTGATTTATGGAAAGAGGAGGGAGGCGGGGAAAGTCCCGCGCTCGCCCCTCCTCTCTCTGGCTTGCAAGGGGCGACGCCCTGGGACGCTGGGGGCCCAGGACACTGGGGGGCCTCGTTTGCACAGGATCCTTCTGGCCTGAGAAGGGGACTATTGAGACCTTCTCATAGCTGGCCAGGCGACCCCCAACCCACTCTTCCCATCTCGGCCCGTGCAGGGGATCTCGGGTCCTAAGTGTTACAGGTTCCACCCCCCCACCCCCCCACACCCCCCAAAGTCCCTTTTAAGTTCGAGAACTCAGGTTTTCTGCCTGACAGAGACCTGGGAAGGAAGCAACTGCCTTTAGAGCCTCAACTCCCTTTCCTCGTTGTTATTAGTAACAATAGCTCGCCCTCGTGGGCGCAGCGGACTTGGTTTGTTAACCAGCTATCATGCGGCCAGCACAATACTCTGAGGTCTACATTCAGTGTGTGTGACTCATTATCCTTTAATCCCAGGACCAGGCTGGAGGTTGTATCTTGATCCTGAGCTTTTAGGTAACAAACTCGGAGCCTTAGAGAGTTGCAACAAATAGCTGAAGGTCACCCCGGGATAAGCGACTGACCCAGAGTTTAAGCACAAGTATTACTTTCAGGCCTTTGCTCTGACCTTCCACTGGGTGCTCTCCCCCCCCTCCATCTCTCTCTTTCCCTCTCCCTCTCTCTCCTCTCTCTCTCTCTCTCTCTCTCTCTCTCTCTCTCTCTCTCTCTCTCTCTTTCTCTCTCTCTCTCTCTGTGTGTGTGTGTGTGTGTGTGTGTGTGTGTGTGTGTAAATCCATCTGACTCCATTACAAGCAAAAATAAACGAAAACAAAGCATGGGTAGGCATGACTAACTTGCCGGTTAGCTCCTGAGTCCTGGATCAGGCTCTCTGGGAGCCACCTTATAGAAACAAGTGGGTGGTGCTGTGTGTGCTGCAGGGTGAGTGTCAGTGTCCCTGTATAAACCATTCATTCTCTTTCTTATAGACTATGAATGTACTGCTTCTAGGGTACTAGAAACTGCAGCTATGGATAGGCAGATGAGGGGGAATATTAAATTGCTCATATGTTTGAATACTTGGTCCCCAATTTGGGACTGTTTGGGAACAATTGGGAGGTGTGGTCTTTTTGGAGGAGTGTTCCACTAGGGATGGGCTTTGAGTTTGTTTTTTTTATTTTAAAGATTTATTTATTTATTATATGTATGCACACTGTAGCTGTCTTCAGACACACCAGAAGAGGGCGTCAGATCTCATTACAGATGGTTGTGAGCCACCATGTGGTTGCTGGGATTTGAACTCAGGACCTTCGGAAGAGCAGTCAGTGCTCTTACCCGCTGAGCCATCTCTCCAGCCCCGGCTTTGAGGTTTTAAAAACCATTCTCAATTAGCTTTCTCTACCCCAGAATCATGTCTGGACACGTGACCTCTCAGCTACTGCTCCAGCAACATGCCTGCCTGTCGTCATGCTCCTCGACCACGGACTCTAAGGAACCATGAGGCCCAAATAAAACATTTTATTTTATAAGTTGTCTTGGTCGTGATGTCTTATCATGGCAGTAAAAAAGTAACAAATACAACAGGTTCTAGGATTTGCTAGTAGAGGCAGAGCAGGAAAGCAAAAAACCATATTTACTGTTTGTTTTACTTGATAGTAACATCTTCCTTCCAGTTTCTCTTTGATTATAAGAACTTAGTAATAAGAACTGAGCTTCTAGGCTGAAGAGAGAGCTCAGCCAATAAGATGCCTACTAGGTGCAAGCATGAAGACATGAGTTTCGATCCCCAGCATCCAAGTAAAAACTAGGCATGGTGGTGGTTCTCTGTAACAAGGTGTATGTGAAGGGATGGCAGAGACACGTGGACCCAGCTTAGCCAACCTGAGCTCCGGGCTCAGTGAGAAACCCTGTCACAAGAATGTGACTGGAGAGTGACTGAGGACAACACCCAAGGCTGACTTCTGCCCTCTGCCCTCTTCTACCATTCCCATCAAACACATGTGTACAGCTTCTCTCAGAAGCATCCCTAAGGGCTGTCTTTCTTCTTTGGGAACATTTCCCTAATTCTAACTTTCCCCATTTCTACGGTTTCTGTCATTTTAGCATGTTTTCATTGGGTGGCACTCACGACAGTCCAATCTTGGCAGGGCTGTCATTTACTGTCTGTGCTACTTATGATGTTTGTCTTACTAGGGTGGGCTTCTCGAATGCAGAATCCTGTCACCTCTACACCATCTGCATAGGCACATAGTATGCCCTGGAAAATGCGGTAAAGAGCCTGTGTGTTTGGAGCTGTTCTTGCATCATGGGGTATGCACGCTACTCGCTCATCTCCATAGGTCTGAAGTACCAGCACAAGCCACAAGGAAGCTCCTGAGTTGATGACCCATGTATCCAGAGTTCTAGCACTCAGCTCAGTAAGTTCTTAATATGCAAGGAAGAACAGTAAGTTCTTAATATGCAAGGAAGAACATGTGACTCTTCTTTTCTAACCAATGGGGGAAAGCCAATAGTTATTTGTTCAAGGTTTAAAAAAAAAAAAAAAGGCTGGTGCTGGAGAGATGACCCAACAGTTAAGAGCACTGACTGCTCTTCCAGAGGTCCTGAATCCAATTCCCAGCAACCACATTCCGACTCAGAACCATCGTAATGGGATCTGATGCCCTCTCCTGGTATTTCTGAAGACAGCTACAGTGTACCCATATACATAAATTAATCAAATAAAAAAAAAAAGGTTTAGATGATAGTGTCAGTGTGCACCCTGACTGCTGTGATAAACTCCACAACTCAAAGCAAGTTGAGGAGGAGGAAAAGATTTAGTTGGGTGTTATATCCCAATCACAGGTGACTGCAGCAAGCCAAGGCAGGAAACTGGAGGCAGGACCTGAAGCAGAAGCCATAAAGGAGTGCTATTTACTTGCTTGCTCCCCATGGCTTGTTCAGCTTACTTTTTTTTTAATATATCCTCAGGCTACTTGCTCAGGGGTGGTCTAGTTCCTTCCACACCAATCATTAATCAGAGAAATGCCCCTATAGACCTGTCTACAAAGCCAATCTGATGAAGGCATTTTCCTTTTAAGATTGTTTTCTCCTACCATGCAGTGGTGGCCCATGAGTTGGAGGCCAGCCTGGTCATCTACAGAGACAGCCAGGACATCTAGGGCTACACAGAGAAACCCTGTCTGAAAATCTTCCCCTCCAAAAAGTTTTTTTTTTTCTTTCTGCAATTAAGGTTTCCTCTTCTCAGGCATGTCTAGGTTTATGACAAGTTGACAAAAACAAACCAGCACACAGATATGCTGATCAAAGTGTGTCAGTTGGTAAGCCCCTGATCCTTAATGTTTTCAGTCTCTATCAGAGAAGTTATCTGTGCACAGACCCCAAAGTCACCATTAAAGAGGCTTTCTGATAAGGCAACTAATTAGAACAAGACAGGCAGTCAGGCGACATCAAGCCAGTGAAGAACATCTATAGCAAAATGTTTGCTACAACAAATCTTTATTCACAAATATCTTATTAAGATATACCAGGAGGGAAACCATATGTCTATAAAGCTACCATTCCAGGGGCCGAGGTCAGAGGATTACTGTGCATAGCAGTGATCTGCGTAGCAAGACCCTTGCATCAAAACTATAACAGCAATAACTGGGGGAGGGGTGGTCATGGCAACCTTAATTCCATATATTTATATATCTCTCTCTATATATGTTTGTATACATATATGCATATATGGTCATGATCATAATTCATGTGCTTATATATACACAGATATATGTGACTCTATAGCTTACAGATTTACATCTCTGTACATTTGTATATTGTATATTTAGTCACATAAATATGTATGTATTATATATGTGTGTGTAATGTATATATGTGTGTGAATGCACAGCAGTATACCAAAAGCGGGAACGTGGATTTGGTTTCCATGAGTCCCCTCAACAAAGCAGAATTTCTTCTAGCCTCTGTTTCTGTATCCATACAATGTAAGCTGTACTGTCTAGGGTTTGTGTGGTCAGGTACATATACAGTCATCAGCAGAGCCTGTATGAGATGAGAAAGTGGAAATAAGCCATCCAGGGAGAAGCAGGAGGGGAGTGCATGCAACCTGGGCCCTGACAGGCCACCTCCCAAATCCAAACTAATGTTCTCATTTCAAATTCAGTGGATGTGTTCTTCCCTTTTGTTCCAATGTAACACCAAGGATCGAATAGAATCATTCTGTCTACACAAAGAAGATGTGATTAGCTTTGTAGCTATTTGATGATGAAGAAAGAAAACAGAAATGGCAAAAGGGCTGTACCTGTCTGGAGAGGAGTATAGATCACCATGGACTTCTTCTGGTGGCCTTCTCTCCTCTCCTGGGTGTCCCAGCAGTGTTCACTTGTCACCAGGTTGGAAATTGGTTCACCACCTCCCTAGAAGCTATGGTACACAGCATACAGCTTCATGCGTATCCATCAGCAAACACTGTCCCTTAATGTCTCTCCAAGTGTGGATGACTAGCCACCTGTGAAAGACTGTGACTGCTTTGTTCATTGTCACAGAACTCAGTGTAGTCTCACACACAGAGTTAAAACCCAGGAAGTGTACACACATACACACACACACACACACACACACACACACACACACACACACAGAGAGA
Organism: Montemys delectorum; assembly: GCA_019843815.1. NCBI lineage: Eukaryota > Metazoa > Chordata > Mammalia > Rodentia > Muridae > Montemys > Montemys delectorum. The sequence goes on from JADRCD010216359.1 coordinate 14,563, forward strand.
GAGAGAGAGAGAGAGAGAGAGAGAGAGAGAGAGAGAGAGAGAGAGAGAGAGAGAGAGAGAGAATATTAGAAAAGGCTAATGGGAGAGGGAAGGCAGGAATGTGGCTCAGTTGGTAGAATGTGTGCCTAAAATATCTGAAGCCTTGGGTTCACAAGCACCATATAAAGGGGGCATGGTAACACATGCCTGCAACTCCAGCATTTAGGGTTGGCAAAGCAGGATGATCAGAGGTTCAAAACCACCCTAAGATACATGATTTCTAGCCCACCAAGGGTAGGTAAAACCCTGTCTAAAAATAAATGGAAGGAAGGAAGGAAGGGAGGGAAGGAGGGAGGGAGGGAGGGAGGAAGGAAGGAAGGAAGGAAGAAAGGAAGGAAGGGGAAGAAGGAGGGAGGAAAGGAACAAAGGAAGGAGGGAAAGGAAAGATGGCCAATCCAGGTTATGGATTCCTAACTCTGTTGAAGAAGCTTCACCAGCAGTTTTTTTCCATAGATTGTTGAAGATGGAACCAGACGTTCTCATCCAGCCCGCCTCCCAGCCCGCCTCTTCAGTGACAGGTTCTTTCAGTGACCACACTGGCTGAGAGGCTTGCCATCCAAGAACTTGCTGAACTATCACAGGAAGCGCTGTTCAGACGTCCACAAATGAGATGTGGAGTCTCCAAGCCACTGTGAGTTCCCTTTGCATGCACTGAGATCACGGAGATGGCATTCCACAACTTCAGCGAGTGGCAAACTCGGGGAGCTCAGGGAAACCGAACTGAGACTCCTCATAGAAATGAGGGCTTGCTCTTTAACATCTATCTACAAGCAGCAGATCTCAGCAAGTATGGCTTGATGGGAAGTGGTCAACACTGAATCCCGCTGCACAAACATTCCCTCCTTGCTTTCTAAATTCATCACATTTGTTGGTGAAATCATGTGACCAGGAACTAATGAAGCTAGAGCACTGGTGACAGGCAGGGGTTTCTGAGGGCACACAGCATATCATTTGTAAACCCTTAATATTCGTCCTATGTTCCTCTCATTTAACATGGACCCAGAGAAGACAAGATCACCAGGGTTTTAAACAAAGGAAACTGAAGCACCAAAGATTTACATGGCCAGGCAGTGGTGGTGCATGCCTTTAATCCTAGCACTTGGGAGGCAGAGGCAGGCAGATTTCTGAGTTCGAGGCCAGCCTGGTCTACAGAGTGAGTTCCAGGACAGCCAGGGATACACAGAGGGACCCTGTCTCAAAAACAAAAACAAAAACAAAAACAAAAACAAAAACAAAACAAAAAAAGAGTTATAGGGTTTAAGTCAGTTGCTAGTTAGTAGACAGCACAGCTGAGATGGAAACCCAGGTCTCTGGGATCTGCCATCTCCTGACACTCTTGCTATGTATCTCTCTGAAGGAGGGAAAAAGAAAGAGAATCACAGTAGTTGGTATGACCTCATGGATCCCTACCCAAAAAACAGATTTTTTTTTGTTTTGCTTTGTTTTATTTTATGTATATGAGTACTTTGCCTGTGTGTCTGTGTACCAAATGCCTGCCTGGCCCATGAAGGATACAGGACATTAGAACCCCAGAACTGGAGTTATAGATGCTTGTGGGCTGCCATGAAGGTGCTGGAGAACTGTACTTTCAGCAAGCGCTCTTACTCTCTAATTCATCTCTCCAGCTCCCCAAAGAGTTCCCCTATGTATGTATGTATGTATGTATGTATGTATGTATGTATGTATGTATGTATCTATCTATCTACCTACCTATCTTTCTTTCTTTCTTTCTTCTTTCTTTCTCTTTCTATTCTTTTTGGGGGGGTGGATTGTGAAGAACATATTTATTTTTAAGATACAACTACTTTGCTTATATTAGCAAACATTCCTTGAATCCTGCTATGAGCCAATCACTCTGCTGGATTCTAAGGATACCAAGGTGAGTGATGGTGTTCTCCTTAAGAACTTTACAGTTGGGCTTCGGAGGTATTTTAGCAGTTAAGAGCATTTAGTGCTTTATAGAAGACCAGAGTTTTGGTCTCAGCATTCGCATGGCAGCTCACAACCATCTGTAACTCCAGTCCCAGGGAGATCTGACATCCTCCCTGACCTCCCTGGACACCAGGCACAAACATACATGCAGACAAAACACACATACAAATAAAATATAAACATAAATCAATCTTAAGGAAGAAAAAAAAGAGAATGAGTCACAGGAAATACCTCACAGTCTTTCCACTTGCTTTTTATTGTGTGTCTTGAATGTTCTGTTTTTTTAATACCTGCTGTCCATAACTAGAAAAGATCTGGGACTTTGCTCTGTTTACAAGCCAGTAAGCCAACTTCCCACACCTTCGTGGATGCTGGCCAAAGACAGGAGACTCCAGGCTTAATGAGGAAGGACTTTATTGCTTACAGCAACAGCAGGAGGCAGAGGGTTGAGCCTTTGTGCATAGCCTGCAAAACCTGCTTCCCACACAAGAATGTGAAGAGGGCCAGGTGCCACTTTCATGCAGCATGTAGCACAGATGAGAGAGAAACTCCAACCTTAGATAAGGATACCAAATCTTGTTTAATGAAATGCAAACAAAAATTCTCTTTGCCCGAGGAGATATCTTTAATACATTGGGCCGAAAGCAATACTTCCCTTTGGTTCAAAGGGAAGCTCTTTGTACCTGATGAGGCTGTTGGCTAAACAGATTCAAAAGTACAATCCAGAACAAAAAGAAAGTTAGTATCATGCTCACAGGCATGCAGAGATGTAGGGAAACGGTCTACTACCCCCCCTTCTCCCTCCCCTCCCCCCACCTCATCACTTACTTCTGGTCTGTGCATAGAGAAGAGAGATCTTCCCTGACCATTCTGTTTGGGGCTATACTCCTTTCTCCAGAAATTCTCTCAGGTTAGCTTTCTACTGTTCCTATACCAGTTAGCCCAGTGAGAATTTGCTTCCATAGTTTACATACACTGGGAGAAGACAAAGAACTCTGTGGGACTTTGTCAACTCCTTTTTAGTATCTTACAGGGTACTTGGAACACAATACCTGGAGCTCAAGACATACTTGTTGAATTAATGAAACAATGCAGAAGACTCCAGAGAAGCAACTAGGAACCTGGTACTGCGGGAAGGGTATGTATTCTAACTTAGAAGGAAGTCCGCAGAAGGCTTTCTAGCAGGCTTGGCAACGGGAGAACCAAGGATAAAGGGTTGGGGTTGGGAAGCAGGGAGATGAGAAAAGAGCTAGACATCCTGGAGTAGAGAAAAGCATTCTAAAAATATACAAAGATTAACACCATACAGTCTGAGGACAGGAGTGAGAAATTGGAGGGTTTTCTAGCAGCAGTGGAAGAGGGTGCTGGAGACAAAAGTCATGGGCTTCAAGGAGCCACTAAGTAGCTTTGAGCAGTAAGTGACATTTTCATAGTTATACTGTAGTGCCCTACGGGATGGGTTTAAGACAAGAACACCTTTTTTCTTTCATGGTTTTTTTCATTGACTAAATGCAGTAGCAGTTCATATATTGTTTGTTTATTTATTTGTAAATATTTTTAAGGGTTCATATATATTCAAATACTTGGTCCCCTTTGGTAGAACTCTTTGGGAAGGATTTAGGGGGTGTGGCCTTATGGGAAAAGGTGTGTTGTTGCGGGCCAGCTTTGAGTTTTCAATAGATTGCCATTCCTAGTGTACCCTTTACCTCCTGCTTATGGATAAGACTTGAGGTCGCAGTTGCTGCTCCACTGCTAGTCACTACCCCTTCAGTGTGCCACCATAGACTCTAACCCTCTGGTACAATGAGCTCATTAAACTCTTTCCTTTATAAGTTGCCTTGGTCATGGTATCTTATCACGGCAACAAAAAGCAATTAATGTAATATTGAAATTTCTACATCAAACTATGATATAGGTTTTTACTTAAAATAAAACATACCCTGAAAAAATAAAGACCAGGCATGGTGGCACATGTCTTTAATCCCAGCACTCAAAAGACAGAGGCAGACAGATCTTTGTGAGTTCAAGGCCAGCCTGGGTTGCAGAGTGAGTTTCAGGACAGCTAGGGCTACTCAGAGAAACCTTATTTCAAAAAATCAAATAAATTAATAAACCATACCCAGAGCTCTGGCCAGATTGTATAATAAACATCAATACTAATAACCTACAAATGACTTAAAAAGTTCTTAGGAGGGGAGTATTAATTATTAACTTAAGGAAGAAAGTTTATGTGGGCTTATAGTTCCACACAAGTGCAGGCATTTTTATTTATTTTATTTTTATTATTTGAGACAGATCTTCCTGTGTAGCCCTGGCTGTCTTGGAACCCACTCTGTCTACCAGGCTGGCCTCAGACTCACAGAGATCCACCTGCCTCTGCCTCCGGAGTGCTGAGAGTGAAGGCAGGCGTGACCACGCCTGGTTAGCAGTAGTCCTTAGTGGCGGGAACATGTGGCAATAGGCAGCAGTAACAGGAAGCTGAGAGATCACATCCCCACTGCAATAAAAAGCCAAAGATGGCAAGCAGGAAGCAAGGTGAGACTATAGGCACTGAACGTCCACCCGCAATGTGTGTTCCTGCGCAAAGCTGCACCTACTAAAGGTTCTATAATCTCCTAAAGCAGAGGCAAACTGGACATGAGGGTGTTCAAATATATGGTCGTATGGGGGGCTTTTCTCACTTAAACCACACACACACACACACACACACACACACACACGCACACACGCACACGCACACGCGCACACGCGCGCGCACACACACATGCTCGCGCGCACACACACACACACACACACACACACACACAAAATCTCTTCCTTTATTCTAAAAATCAAATACTATTTTTCCATAGTCTTGGTGACCTCTTGGCTAGATGAGATAAGAAAGCTAATTATTTTCATTTCACCGAAGTCTTGACGTTCTCTAAAAACAGGTATCAGAGTAATAGAATTATTAGGAAATCAAACCAAAAGAACCATAGAGTGACCATCTGCTATGGCAAAGGGACTGTGCTGACTACTCTGAGGAGCACAGTGTTCACTGGGTAGGAAGGCCAGGCAGGGAACATAGGAAGGAGGTAGCAATGAAGGGGTTAAACCCATTTGCAGGCTGCAATTGCAGAGAGGGACAACGAAGAGACTTAAGCAGTCAGTGCTGCACTGGGAAAGGGTGGTTGTACATGAGATAATATGGCTGGCATTGTAGGAGGGGGTACTAGGTTCTAGCATGATGCTGTGCTTCAAATGGAATGATCTCATTTGGTCCATAAAGCCTTATGAATTATCATGATGACAGCTAGCATCTAGTGCCCTGTGCTAAGCTCAGGTGGTATGCTAAGTGTTTGCCGTGAACAGTTTCCCTTTATCCTTGGGAAGAACCTGTTATTAGACCTAATCATTGACCATTTTTCAGATTAGGAAACTGAGGCTTGAAAAGTTTGAGTTTTGACCAAAGTTTCAGTGGTAAAATATGAAGTTATCATTATTTAAAGCCAGACCATCTCCATAAATGACAGTACCACCCTACCTCATGATAGCAGCAAACTGTTGTGATAAAATCTATTTTCCAAAGGAAGAAACAATTGGGCAGGCATGTTGCTGGAGCAGTAGCTGAGAGGTCACGTGTCCAGACATGATTCTGGGGTAGAGAAAGCTAATTGAGAATGGTTTTTAAAACCTCAAAGCTGAGGCTGGAGAGATGGCTCAGAGGTTAAGAGCACTGCCTGCTCTTCCAGAGGTCCTGAGTTCAATTCCCAGAAACCACATGGTGGCTCACAATCATCTGTAATGGGATCTGATGCTCTCACTGGTGTCTGAAGATAGCTACAGTGTACACATATAAATAAATAAATAAATAAATAAATCAAATAAATAAGTAAGTCTTTAAAAACAAAAACAAAAAAAAGGAAGAAACAATCGTAAATGTGAAGCCATGAGGCTACCCCGCGCATAAAGCCAGACCTAGGAATTTAATCGCAACCTCAAGGATTAGAAAAGGTAATGGTGGGAATTTTGTTTTATCAGTGTCACCTGGATGAATTGAACTTGAATAGTTAAGTGAATGACTAGTAGCAAATGAGAAAACCAGGTTCCAATTGAGAAAGTCTTCACTCTGCACTCACACCAGGGACTTTGCATCACACTAGCTAGCATACATTGTCACAGGCTCTCCCTGTTTGTTAACAGCTTATTGCTTAATGCCCAGGCAAGACAGAACCAGCGGCTGTAAAATTAATGTGACTCCAAGTGAGGAATTTTACATGAGGAAGATACTACACAGAGCACTTTCAGAGTAATGTCCCTTTTGTGCTGATGTCCCACAACCCTGGAAAATTCTAGATTTCCTACTGTAGGGGCTACTTATACAGAATATTGTAGCTTGGCGCCATGGGTCAAGTGTCTCTAAGTGCCTAAGAAGCCCCTTGCTAACTATAAAACAAGTGCAGAGGACCTCCCTTACTGCCATCCATTGCTCTAGCTTTCCCTCGCCCATTTAAATCTACTCTTGACCCCGGACTTCCAACTTCAGCCCCCCTGGGGTGGGTGAGCCATGTTAAACTCACTTCTTCAGTACTGTGTGGAAATATGGATAATTCTCTCTCTGATACTAGGTGGTTTGTTGTTTTGTTTTTGTTTTGTTTTGTTTTGTTTTGTTTGAGGCAGCGTTTTTCTCTGTAGTCCTGGCTGTCCTGGAATTTGCTCTGTAGACGAGGCTGGCCTCGGACTCAGAGGAACTCAGAGATCTACCTACCTTTGCCTCCCGAGTGCTGGAATAGAAGGAGTGTCCCATGACAGTCTGCCTATACACCAGATATCTTAATGCTGGCTTCCTTTCCCTCAACCTACAGCACTGACTAGGCAGACAGGCTTGTACCTGGCCACTCTCAGGGAAGAAAACATATAGACAAGGGCAACTTGAGGATGTCAAGGTTGAAATTAGAGTCACTTTTTAAATTATTTTTGAACCCGAATGCCATTTCCTCTCCCCAGCTATGCTATCTTTCCAACGATGCTATGCTTTTTGTTTTGCTTCTGAGGATGAAATAGACAACTTTAAGCATGCAGGCACTTTTGAGCCTGGATCCAGACACACCTCCTTATTTTCTAACTTCCAGTGACTAGTGTGAGGCTTCATTTCTGCCAGAGCAGTGTCTGACTCTCACCCTGGTCCTACCCTGTCCTGCCTCGGCCCGGTTGTTCTACCTGCCCATGAAGATCCAGCGGGAATCACTCCCCCCTTGGGAACAGGTAAGGTAAGCCTCCTGTGCCGACTCTTGCCTTGGCTGTGATGGGCATTACCTTTCTCTTGTCCCTTGCTCATCTCAGCCACGGCTGTCTTTCCAATATGCAACCTCTTGCATATTGGAGGAAAAGCAAGTTGTTTTTTAGCCCTTTAATATCTTACTTCTCAGCAGCAAGTGGTGGTGGTGGTGGGTACTTAATAACCATTTGTTGAATTGAGGAATGTATTAGTGACTGAATGAACATATGTTAGAGGATAGCAAATGTTAGAAATTACAGGGAGCAACACATCTATAGGTGTTTTGTAGCCACATTGGGTTCATGTCCTAGGTCAAGCAACCTCCCTTTTTTTTTTTTTTTTGCTTATTTATGTATTTATGTATGTATGTATGTATGTATTTATATGAGTACACTGTAGCTGTCTTCAGACACACCAGAAGAGAGTATCAGATCCCATTACAGATGGTTGTGAGCCACCATGAAGTTGCTATGAACTCAGGACCTCTGAAAGAGCAGTCAGTGCTCTTAACTGCTGAGCCATTTCTCCAGCCTAATCTTTTTTTTTTTTTTTGAGACAGGATTTCTCTGTGTAGCCCTGGCTGTCCTTGAACTCACTCTGTAGACCAGACTGGCCTCGAACTCAGAAATCTGCCTGCCCCTGCCTCCCAAGTGCTGGGATTAAAGGCGTGCACCACCGCTGCCAGGCTCAAGCAATCTCTTGTGTTGGTGTACAATGGTCCTTGCAGATGAGGAAGGAACCTAGACCAGCTGTCCACTTTCTTATTCAATAAATGAAGCTGGACTTCTGTGTCAGTATTTCCTATTTAGGAACCTTTCCAACTTTCCCTGGAAGCACTATGTCAGTGAGATTAATACCAAGACCTCAAGTTCTCTTTTATCCCCCCTGTTGTTATAGCCCTTGAGTCCTCTGCCCAGCGCTGTGAGAACCAACCCCATCTTATTCACATGCTCAGCTAACTATTTAGCACATGGTAGGTGTTTAATTGGTGTTGAAAAAGAATAATCATAATAGGAAGGAGGTGAAAGAAAAAGTCATGCGAGTTTAACAAAACAACGCATTCAACTTAAATGTGATTTCTTATCAATAAAAAACCTTACCCTCTCCATCTCCCCATGCAGTATTAGCCGCAGGAGTAAAAATAAGTTTATGTCATGTTTGGGAAGTAATTCAAGCTCACAGTCTTCCTTCTTTTGATCATTTATTAATCTAACAGTCAATAGAGTCCATGAATGACTGTGGAGGCCACCAAGCTCTGTTGCACAACACTGCACTTACCCAAGTCCTTTCAGTGTCTCTCCATTGTCTTCCTCTGAGCTTCTAGGTCATTCTTCATTGTTCCTTGTTTCTGACTAGCATTGTGCTCCTGATTTTTTCCCTAAGATTTGTATTTATACATAGATGTGTCTGTGTATATATGCTATGTGTGTGAGAGTCTCCTGGAGATTAGAAGACAGCTTCAGACTTCCTAGAGCTGCAGGCCATTGTAAGCCACCTGATTTGGGTACTAGGAATTGAACTTGGGTTCTCTGAAATACAACAAGGTCTCTTAAGCACCAAACTTCTCTCCAGCTCTGACTCTGGTCTTTTCTGCTACTATGAGGAAACTTTCTTCAGACTTAGTGACTACTTCCTTCCACATCTGAGTAGACCTATTTGAGAGCAGCAGCCACTCACACTGCTATTCTCCTCTCTAGGTTTCCTCCTGGCTCTGCTGAACATTAGCCTGCAGCATCAATGAGTTCATCCCGTGGAGCACAGTTGAGGTCTGTTATACATCTGAACTCTCACCCTCGTTCAGTTCTTATGAAACTTCGATGAAGACACCACGAAGTGAGATGGCTTACGGTTAGTAATGTCCATCAGTAATGACAATGGCACCAGACAATGGCAGCAATAGTGCTGTGGTGGTGGAACTTGGGTGGTGGAGTTCTTGAATACCAAATGGCCCACCCTCCTTTATTTTGGGGGCTGAGGATTGAACCTAGAGCCTGGTTTCTTAGCTGTATATCCCAGCTGATTCTGTCTGTCCTCAACTTTTTAAGTAATAAGAAGGTCTTGTGTGTGTGTGTGTGTGTGTGTGTGTGTGTGTGCATGTGCGTGTGTGTGCGCGTGTATGTGTGCGTGTGTGTGACAGGTAGAATGGCTGCCTCTAATAAAGAGCATTTCTGGGACAGCCATGTGACTAAAATATGGTTGGTCGATGAAACTAGTTCCTAGGAAGTTTTTTTTTATAATAGTGGTTCTGAATGTTTCGGACAATCTCTCCCTCCCATAAACATACACACACACACACACACACACACACACACACACACACACTCATGCGCACTCACAAATATAGCTGTAAAACCTAAGTTTCATGCAGAAATACCTCCGGTGCATGGTTTACTGTGGTATTTTCTTAATTCTATTTTCTGAAAATTATGTTATACTGATTTTACGATCCTTTAGTGAGTTATAAGTATTACTTGTAAGTACACTTTTATAAGTATATATTCAAAAAGTATTGTTTGTTCAAGCAATGTCTAGAGCTTTTGCTTTTCTCTTTGCTTACTCTACCATTCTAGCCCTTGAAACAGAAGGGCACCCATCCTGGTTCATGGGCTCAAGATACAAACCAAGTAGAGAGGACTACACCAAGTCTCTGATAGACCCAAGGCTGTAACAACCTGAAGTCTCCTGTCTGGGTTCTCTAAGTGTCAGAGACACAAATCTGTATCTTATTTAAGACACTGTGACAGTTTGAACGAGAACAGTATCCATTGGCTCATATATCTGAAAGTTTGGTCCCTAGTTGGTAGAACTGTTTGGGACGGATTAGGAGGTGAGACCTTGTTGGAGGGAGTGTGTTAGTGGGGTTGGACTTTGAGGTTTCAAAAACCCATGCTATTCCCAGTTAGCTCTCTGTCCCCATGCCTGTGCCTCAAGATGTGAGCTCTCAGCTACTACTTCTAGTAGCATGCTTGCCTGCCCGCTGCCCTGCTCCCTCCCACACCATCACGGACTCTGACCATCTGCCACTGTAAGCCATATATAAACTCTCTCTTCTATAAGTTGCCTTGGCCCGTGGTGTCTTATCATAGCAGTAGAAAAGTAATTAAGACAGCCGTTATTGTTTTTGAATTTCCTGTGAGTCATGGCCAAAACTAATCCTCACTGGTGGTAGGAATGAGTTATATATTTGGTTTTAAATCTATTTCTATTTTCTGTTGCTTTGCTTTTGGTATGTGTGAGAGCATGTGTAGTAAAAATACCTGTGTCTCTGCAATGAGAGGCCAGAGGAGGATATCATCGCTCTCTCTCTCTCTCTCTCTCTCTCTCTCTCTCTCTCTCTTAATCTCTCTCTGTCTCTCGGTCTCCTCTCTCCCTTTTATATAAGGGTGGGGACCAGCATTGTGTAAACATGGCCCCGATGGAACCGTCTCTGCTGAGCTAGTGAGCCAGTGAACATTTGAGATCTACCTCCACCCCCAAATATAACTGGAGGGCCACAGGCATACATAGTCATGCACAGCCTTTATGTGGGTACTGGGGACTTGAACTCTGTCCTTTTGCTGCTACAGCAGCCGCTCTTCCTCACTGAGTTCTCTTAGACCCTTTATGTGAGAGAAGGTTTGCAGAGAAGAAAGGAGTCAATGCATACCTTGTGTACTTTCCCTTCTCTGTGGCAGGTGGCACCTGCTTGGCACCTAAGTATTTCCAGGTGTGGCCTGAGGCAATCTCCATACACTGACGATTGCCTAGCTCATCTTTGGCACACTTTCCTTACTCTTTGAGGATAGTAGTTTTTGCTGTTGAAGTCTGAATTTCCTCTCTGTATCTTTATGGCTTTCCACTATTGTGGATGTCGTTCATTAACTTTCTCCTGTATGAAATACTTGGAAGCTGTTGGAATTTTTCTGACCAGGCCCCGGCTCACAGTCCTAGACATAATTTAGCAAGTACACATTCCCACTGCCTCCTCACAGTGTGAGGTGGGCCCGATTCTCCTTCCCTTATCGCCTTAAAAAAATGATAAAGCTGAGGCCCAGCAAAGTTATAGGGCCTGCCAAGGTCATATGGCAAGTGAAGCAACCAACTTGGAAGCCACTACACAACTAACTTTAAAAGACAATGAACTTGCTGGGCGGTGGTGGCGCACGCCTTTAATCCTAGCCCTTGGGCGGCAGAGGCAGGCAAATTTCTGAGTTCGAGGCCAGCCTGGTCTATAAAGTGAGTTCCAGGACAGCCAGGGCTACACAGAGAAACCCTGTCTCGAAACAAACAAACAAACAAACAAAAGACAATGAACTCTTTCGGATTTTCCTTTCGAAGAGTAATGATTTTATCATGTCCACTTGTAAAGGCTTTGACATAAAACCCACTCACATGAGGTGACTTCATGATACCTACTTAGGTGTCTCCCATCTTTAGATACCTGCCCAAAGAAAGTTGATGTCTTTTAAATTCCTTCTGCCTTGAGAAAAGGTTCCTCAAGGTCCCTCTCCACTCTGGTCTTGGAAAGTCCTTCAATGTCCTTCATAGCTAAATCTTAATTATTATTCAAGGACCACATTTACTCATTCATAAAATGTTTACTGAGTGCTTAGTATATGCCCAGGGGCAGGGTCTGGGGTAGAGCCAACATGAATGAGAACCTGTTTTTGCACTCAAAGAGCTCATTGTCTAGCAGGGGAGACAGGTATATAAAATAATCAAAGCGCACATGCAAGAAATGCTTTCGTGAAATCCAGGAGCCTTGAAGCACAATGAGAGGCAGATCTTCAGCTGGTCCTAGAAGAGTAGCTAGGAGTTTGGTAAGTGAAAAGGGTTTGCAGAAGACGCCAGACTGAAGGAGGCGGTGTGTAGAATGCATCAATGACACAAAGCGTTTGACTCAGCAAATAATGTGTGTGTGTGGGGGGTCTCGTGTGCACATAAGACACTTGGGACTACTTATATGTTATGAAATACCTGTGTATTTTTCATCTATTCATAAACATACTTCATTACATTTGTATATTTTATTTATTTTTACTTTTTTGAAAAAGATTCATTTATTTACTTTATGTATATGAGTACACAGTCTCTTCAGACACATCAGAAGAGGGCATCAGATCCCATTACAGATGGTTGTGAGCTACCATGTGGGTGCTAGGATTTGAACTCAGGACCTCTGGAAGAGCAGTCGGTGCTCTTAACTGCTGAGCCATCTCTCCAGCCCTATTTTTACTTTTCTTGGAGACAGGGTCTCATTATGTAGCTTAGATTGACCTCAATTTCATGGTCCTTCTGTTTCAGCCTCATAAGGGCGAGAGTTTTAAGTGTGTGCCATCAGACCCAGACATGCCTAGATCTTCTAAAGACACTATCTGCTGTATGTTTGTGTATAAATATACACAGACCTACAGACATAAAATGTCATCTGTGCTCTATGTATGAATATACAGGCATGTATGTTTCCTCCATTTTTCCCATTTTTGATATTACATTAAACCAGCTCACTAAATAAAAGAAGAAAGATGATCAGAAAGCAAGGAAATCAAATTTCCTGGATCACATTTGGAAATTCAGACTATGCAATAGCATATACCTAGGGGAAAATGATTGAAAAATGAACTGCAGAAACATGGCTCTGTACAAGGACATTCCTTCACCAGGAAAAGCCTAAATGGACCTTGAAGGCTCAAGTTCCTTTCTGGAAAGCTATTAAAGAGCATGTCCCATACTAGTTAGCATTTCAGCTGTAAGACACGGGTAATAGGGCTGGAGAGATGGCTCAGCCGTGAAAGGCTAGGCTCACAACCAAAAAGCTGTGGGGAATAAAAGAGATTTTTCACTGAGCAGAGGCAGTTCGCATCTATCAATTTGCAAAATGACTGTCGGTCCAAAATTCCTTTCACGCCAGGCAATGGTGCTCAGAGAGGAAAAAGGAATCAATTTCATCTAATGCTGTTAGAGGTTCTCTAGGAAGGCCACTGCCAATGGCTGCATTCCTCCCTTCTGTAAGCCTGCTGCTCCATCTCAGAGGACCGTGGGACTCTATCCTCTGGATATGAAAAGGCTGTTGCTCTCTTGAATGGTCAACTTCAGCAGCTTGGCATTACCTACAGGAGACCTGCACAAAACTGGGCCCTTGACTTTTCATCCTAAGTAGGGGAGGGGCTCACAAAGCCAAGGGTTTAAATAGTTAAGGGTTGCTAGATGTGAGTGGCTTACAAGGCCCCCTTAAGATGGGTAGGCAGTTAATGGATGCTGGGAGAGATTTTTTTCCCCTTGTGGTATAGCCACCTAAGAGCTGTTCATGTCCATATAAGAAATCCCTCACTCATGCTTCTGTAGGATACTCCGACTGAACTTATTGGTTCACTAAACTACACGTAGGTAGAATTGTTTCTTCATGTCTGCCAGTGGTACCCTATCTGGAGTGAGTAGACCCTGTTCATTTCTCCTTAAAAAGAAAGTGCATACAACCTTTGTGTTCAAGGTAACTAACTTCTCATGCTGTCCCCGTGTTTAGCTCAACTACCCAACTAGCTCTCAGATGGGCTAAGATGACCTTGGGACAGATGTAGCGTCTCTTACAAGGTTACAGAAGACAAGTAATCCCTTTGTACTCAGTTCCTGGGAAACAATTACAGTATGTCCTTTTAGCAGGTCATGGTGTTGCAAGTCTTTAATCCCAGCACATGAGAGGCAGAGGCAGGTGGATCTCTCTGAGTTCAATGCTAACCTGGTCTACAAATCAAATTCCAGGACAGCCAAGGCTACACAGAATGACCCTGTCTTGAAATTACAAACAATATTCTCTTCTTTAAAACACTCCCCCCCTGGTATTTTTTTTTTCTTGTTTTCCTAATTTTCTGTGACCACTGAGGCCTCACAGAAAGGGACACAAAAGTCACCTTGGTGAGGAGGAGTTTGTGGTGTGGAAAGTTCACAGGCAAAGGAGAAAAGATCTATTGGGACCAAAAAATTGGGCCTGGAGGAAGGTGAGCTCTTGACGAGAAGGGGCAAGTGTGCTTTGTGTCTATGGCCTGGAGCTCTAGGCTTTGGAGGAGCAGAGATACTGGATGCCAGCAGGTGACTTTGGGGAGACAAAGGGGTCTGTCCTCCTTTCTCAGATGTGAATACAATACCACTGAGAACAAGGCAGAGAAGGCAGAGTGCCAGGCAAGTGGGAGACACAGAGACTCTTCTGTTGTTATTAGCCTTGATTGCCAAGGGAAGAATTCCCAGGCTTTCTATGTTCCTAGAAAAGACTGTAGGAGAGAAAAGGATGTGAGGTATGTCAACTAACTCCCCCAAAACCTGGTGAGTCAGACCTACTGGAAGGAGTCAGCGGTGCCCTGGCTCTGGCTCTGTGGAACTCCTATGCCTAGAGGTTGAGAAGGGAGGTTTCCAGGGGTCCTTGTACTGAGCCACTTGAAGGAACTGGCAGTCAGGTACCTCTCCAGTCACACAGATGTGCACACATCAGGTACCTCCCAGTCACACAGATGGGCCTGCATCAGGCCACCAGTAGCTGAAGCCTTCATCAATTAAAATAGGTTTGGTTTTTTTTCCTTTCCTTCTTTTAAAAGCTGGAAACTGTGGCAGGGGCTGTCGGTCAGAGACAAGGTCAGAACAGCCATGTATCATCACAGGCTGGCAAGGAACCAGAGGTCCAGATGGGGGCCAGTCACCCTCCAAATCCTAGGACAGCCCGAGTTATCTTCCAGTCAGTGCTGGCCTTGGGAGAAAGAGGAAAGGAAGCTAGATCTGAAGCTAGATCTGAAGGCGAGTAGCCCAAAGAGGCAAAGTTCAGGCTAAACTGATTCATAGCGGTGTTGTTGCTTGATGTATTCAAATACAGGCTTTGCCTTTTGCCCAGTGGGACGGAAGTGTTATCAGAGAACTACAAGCTCATCAAACAAAGTTTTAAGCTCCATACGTCTCATGTAATTTGAATTTTGCACTATACAGTGTTTGAACCGACTACATTTACTAATAGAGATTGTCACAGATCACCATACACAGAGTAGACACACAACTTTTTTTTTTTTTTTTGACATGGGGTCTCACTATTGCCAAGGCTTTTCTCAAACTTGAGGGCCCAAGTAATCTCACCTCCCTTAGTCTCTTGAGTAGCTAAGAGTCCAAGCACATAGCACTGTGCATTGGTTGATATAATAATCTTAAGAAACGATTTAGATGGATCAATGATCTATAATTTATATTGACCAAAACTGATGATCAAATTTACTAGTCTGCTAGGAGATTCGATAGGCTTTTTAATTAGGCAAATGTTAGTGAAAACCTTGAAGATAAATTATTGTAGTCTATACTTTGACCTATAAACAACACTCAGTTCTTTTATTTACATGTGTCTCAATTCCACTTCAAAGACCTGCTTGTCAACTACTAGGGGGAACTTTATTTTTGTGTCCTTCACATGCTCTGAAGATTTTCCTCTGCTGTGAGCTGCCTGTCACCAGCTGACCCTTTTGATCTGTGAATCACACACTTAGCAATACTGACAAGTCTTAATTAGTAAAGATAAAAATTCTTACCAGGAGGAGCATCTGAGCCAAACTTATCACTGTCTGCATGTGCTGTTATCATTCTTTAGAAACCTATTGATAGGTTATTTAGAAACCTATTGATAACCTATGTTATCTCTTCTCAGTTTAGCAACTCTAGATCTCCTTAGAATTCACTCTAATCAAGTCTTTGCAGTTACCACTTTACAGATGGCACAAGCTAGAGATAAATAGGGTTTATAAAAGAAAAAAAAAAAAGAGTTTCATGTCTACTCAGTATCTATTCCAAAATGGTCAACGACCTTCACTTTGCAAACACTAAAGGTAAATGTTTGGCTTTTAATTGACCTTTCAATATCACCCAAAACATTTCCTGTTTTTCTTCACTTGGTTTTGTGTTACCAACAGTTGACACTTTCTAATTTAAAGTTCTCTTCTCTTGTATCCTGGATACTCTGCTTTTGCATCTTCTTGAATCCTGGCATGTTGAAGAGCCTCAGATCTTAGTGCCTTGCATTCATTCATTCATCCATCCATTCATTATTTGTTTGTTTATTCCTTTCTTTCTTCTTCCCCTTAGTTCTTTTTCTCCTCCTCCTCTGTTCTGTCTCTCTCCCCTAAGTATCTGGAAGTCCCACCTCTTTATTTCCTATTGGCCACTAACATCTTTATTGATAGGTCAAAAACCAACTGAGGGAGGAGGACTTCAGCATCAGTAAACACAGATTCTTGATCAAAGCGTCAGAAACACCCCACCCCCTACAACTTTATGTAGGGTCAAGCCTTTAGCCACCATTCAGTAAGTATTAAATTTACGTCTTCATTTCCAGTAGTTAAGATGATCCAAATCTACTGTCTTAGTTAGGGATTCTATTCTGTGATGAAATACCATGACCAAAACTCAAGTTGGGGCAGAAAGGGTTTAATTTGACTTATACTTTCAGATCATAATTCATCATTGGAGGAAGTCAGCACAAGAGCTCAAGCAGGGCTGGAACCTGGAGGCAGGGGCTGATGCAGAGGCCATGGAGGGGTGCTATTTACTGGATTGCTCCTCTTGGCTTGCTCAGTCTGCTTCCTTATAGAACCCAGGACCACCAGTCCAGGGATGGCAGCACCCTCCATGGCCTGGGCCTTCTCCCATTGATCACTAATTGAGAAAATGCCTTATAGCTGGATCTCATAGAGGCATTTTCTCAACTGAGGCTCCTTTCTGATGACTCTAATTTGTGTCAAGTTGACACACAAAACCAGCCAGTGCAACTACTTAGACATTGAACAAGTATATCAAACTAAACACTTACTTTTTAGTAAGTCTTTCTGTTTCCCACGTATCCTCTCAATTTGGGGCCTAATGACAGCTCTCCTAATTTGGCTTCTGTTTCTGAGATAAAGACTGATGAAAAAACAACTTAAGAAAGGAGAGAGATTTATTTGACCTACATATCCCAATAACAGTCCATCATTGAGGGAAGCCAAGGCAGGAATTCAAGCAGAGTCAGGGACCACAGAGGAACACTGCTTACTGGCTTGCTTCCCACTGCTTGCCTAGCTTGCTTGCTTATACAACCCACGGTACCCCTTGCCCAAAGGTGGCACTGTCCACAGTGGGCTAGGCCCTCTCTCATCAGTCATTAACCAAGAAAATGCCTCACTGACTTGCCTTCAGGCCAATTTGATGGAGGTATTTTTCTGGATTGCAGTTCTGTCTTCCCAGACGACTCAGGCTGTGTTGACACCAGCACAGTAGCCTTTACTCTTCATTCTTTTCATGCCTTGCTTCTAGCTTGGCTACTTCTTCTGGCTACAGCTTTAAGTTGCCCTTGACTCACTGGCTTCATCTTGTTCTGAACCGCTAGAGACTTGTAGTCTTCGCCTGGTTGTCAGGTTCTATCCTGTGTTTGCTGCTTTTGCTTCATAAGCACTGCTTAGCTCCAGCTTGCATAAACCACAGCAGACCCTTTGTTCTACAGGGCTGTTTGCCTGTGATCCCATGTTACTGTCTTAGATTCGTTTGCTTACCTATTTATTTATTAGATTAATTTACTCAGTCTTACATTTATTTATTGTGTGTATGTGAGTTTATTGTTACTTCATAATTGTTCTGTTACTGTTATGAATCAGTGTTTTCCAATGGTCTTAGGAGACCCCTGTGAAAGGGTCATTTGACAGCTGGGTGTTTGAATATGTTTGGCCCCTGGGAAGTAACACATTAGGAGGTGTAAGTGTATCACTGTGGGGGTAGACTTTGAGACACCCCTCTTAGTTGCCTGGAAGGCAGTCTTCTCCTGTAGACCTTTAGATAAAGATGTAGAATGCTCAGTTCCTCCTGCATGACACCTGCCTGGATTAGGCCTTGTTCCCATCTTGACGATAATGCACTGAACCTCTGAATCTGTAAGCCAGCCCCAATTAAATGTCCTTGTAAAAGTTGCCTTGGTCATGGTGTCTGTTCACAGCAATGGAAACCCTAACTGAAACAACTTCTACAGGGTTTGTAACCCACAGGTTGAGAACCACTGCACTGAACCATCTCTCTAGTCCTATAACTTAGTTTTTTTTTTTTTTTGTTTTGTTTTTTGTTTTCCTGAGACAGAGTTTCTCTGTATAGCCCTGGCTATCCTGAAACTCACTTTGTAGATCAGGCTGGCCTCAACTCAGAAACCCACCTGTCTCTGCCTCCCAAGTGCTGGGATTAAAGGCATGCGCCACCACTGCCTGATCCTATGACTTAGTTTTAATAAAAGTCTCAAGTCTTTTTTTTTTTTTAATTGGTTTTTCAAGACAGGGTTTCTCTGTGTAGCCCTGGCTGTCCTGGAACTCACTCTGTACACCAGACTGGCCTTGAACTCAGAAATCCACCTGCCTCTGCCTCCCAAGTGCTGGGATTAAAGGCATATGCCACCACCACCTGGCTCAAGTCTTTAAATTATGGTTCTTATACATGTTGTCCTGTAACACAGTCTGTTCATTCCATGGCTGGTGGAGTATACACCATCAGAATAGACTTGTCAAGTACTCCCCATTGCCCTGGTCTTTAAGGAGATTATCATCCACTTGATTGGCCTTAGCTGCTTAAAGCATGTTTTGGGAAAGATTTTGAGTCCTTAAACTCAGAAGAAAACAATTCTCTTATCAGTTGGCAATGGGTACCTGTGGTGGGTTGAATAGGTGTGACCCCCCATAGACTCATGTGTTGGAATACTTGGCCCATAGGGAATGGTAGTATTAAGAAAGGTGGTCTTGTTGGAGGAAGTATGTCACTGTGGAGGTGGGCTTTAAGATCTGACATATGCTCAAGCTACACACAATTTGGCACACAGTTGCCTTCTGCTGCCTTGGATCAAGACGTAGAAGTCTTGGCTCCTCTAGCACCGTGTTTCCTTGCACACTGACATACTTTCCACCATGATGATAATGGACTAAACCTCTGAAACTGTAAGTCAGCCCTAATAAAATGTTTTCCTTATTAACATAGTGTTTTTTCATAGCAATAAAATCCTAACTAAGACAGCACCATATTCATGTTGGCAAAACCTTGCTTCACCTGTTGGCCATGTTGCTAGTTTGTGCCAAAGTGGTCGGTTGGAAACAAAAAGTCACAGGGGCCAGTTTATGTTCAGGAAACACAGTGCTGGTTTACATAGCTGGTAGGAGTCAGCTAAAACATGGCTGACCATGGCTATCCTGAGACTATGAGTCAGCACAAAATCACTAACACTAGACATCCAAGGAACCCCAAAGCAAACAATGATGTAATCATTTATCTCTTTTTGGCCAGATGCCACTTTTGTGTGAATTTTGTATGAATAAGGCCCTGAGGCCAGAAACAGCCTTAATTAGAGGCAGAGTCTTTGTCTTTACCAGCCAATGTGTGTGTGTGTCTGTCCATGAGCCTGTGTACTTACTTTGTGTAGCCTGTGTACAGCCTGCATGTATGTCTGCACCTGCTTGTGTGTGGCCTGTGTGCCAGCATGTTCCTATGAGCATGCCAGAGGCTGCCTGCCTGGTAGCCTGAGTGCCAATAAATATAACATGTCTTCCTTACCTACGGCTTCTCAAAATCTCTTTGACCTCCTGGCCTCCTGTGACTCTTCTGGCATCAGAGCTTGGACCTCATACCTTCTTGGGCCCTGGAGACATGAGCACTGGTGTGCTGTGAGATCCGGGCTTGCTTAGCATTCCATAGCAAGCAGATCTCCTCTATGGACTGCTCTGAGTAAGGTTTCTTCTGGTTTTCAGAAAACAGTAGTCTGTCATTTGTTTTTATTTACAGGTCTGTAGGCTGCAGTTTTAGCCAAAATTTTAAGGGTGTGTATCTTCTCTGTGTCTCATCACCACAGACAGAATGTCTCCTGGTCTAGCATATAGTGACAATGTGAATGTTCCGGTCACATCCAGTCATAAGAGAGTGACTGTCTCAGCAGCAGCTATGCGTTCTTTGTTTCTCTGTTCTCTTAGCTTCTTGCCTCCTAACATTCCCTCCTAGAGTCATTTCTTCTTGATGTACAGGCAGAATTGTCAACAAATGCTTCATTGAACATGGATTTCTGCCTTTGGATTGAAGCACTAACCCCACTGGTGTTCTCAATACAGTTTGTGCTGAGCCCTCTCATGGACGCCAAACCTTTAAAAAACTTGAAAAGAAGAAAAAGAAGAACCTCACAAAATCTTTCCAATGAAACATTCGACTCATTGCAAAAACAATGCAGAAGCTCTGAGTTGTTTTGTCACAGTCATTAAGTTTAGTCAAAGGTCCCCTGCTTTCCTAGTCTTAAAATGCCCAAAATGCTTGTCAAAAGAAGAACCTGAATTGAAAGTAGTAATTCTAACTTTGTAGGAAAGGAAATTTTTTAGAAAAATTATACAAATTATTTAGCGGGAAAAGAATCTGCTTCTCTTACTTTTCTATCGCTGTGATAAGATGCCATGACCAAGGCAAAATATAAAAGAAAGTGTGTGATTCAGCACTCAGAGTTCCAGAGGGTTAGAGTCCATGGCTATCATGATAGTAGGTAGGCAGGCACAGTTAAAGAGCAGTAGCTGAGAGTTCACATCATAAGAAACAATCACGAGACAGAAAGAGCTAACTGGGAATAGTGTGGGCTTTTAGAACCCCAAGTCCTGTTCCAGTGACAAACTTCCTCTAATGAGGCAACTTCTAATCCTTCCTAAACAGTTCCACCAATTGGGTACCAAGTATTTAAACATATAAGTCCATGGGGTCCGTTCTTATTCAAGTATTTAAACATATAAGTCCATGGGGTCCGTTCTTATTCAATCACCACATGACTTTTCTGCTCCACGTATAATAATGTATTAAACTGTGTCCTCTACAAACAGGCTAAGGCTGGTGGACTGGCCTCTCTGTGTGCTGCAAATATCTGCTACAAGTGTGGAGGAAGCTTCCAGCAGTAAAGGGGGCCTATAGCATAAGCCAGCCTGAGAGACACCTCTACACATAAATAGCTCTCCCTCCTGTTGTCCTGTCACAGGCCTACCTTCTGTCTCCCTGACTCCTGACAACATGTCCTTAGGTCTTAAGCCCTTTCTTCCAAAGACTTTTTTTTTATACTGACTCTATTTTTCGTGTGTGTGTGTGTGTGTGTGTGTGTGTATGTGTGTTCCTGACTTCCCCTCTATAAACCAGACTCTTAGAAGGAATTTCTATGTGCATCTGAATGGATAGTATAAATTACCAGTTTTTGCTCCAAACCAAGAACTTTTTTGGGTGGGGTATGGGTTCATGTAACATGTAGGAAGAGCCTACTCTTGCTCTCAAAATGTGGGCAAGAAGACAGATTGGAAACTTGGCTGTTAGAAAAATCAAACAAGAAAGAAACTTTATGAGATAACTAAATAAGGTAGTGACATTCATCAATGGGTGCTATAGGCCCCCTTTACTGTCACCAACACATTGCCTTCATGCCACACCATTCCAACTTTCTCTGTTGCCCTGGGTCAGTATTCCATGGCAGGCTCTCAAGTTTTATATCTTAGAAAGGGATAAGAAAATCTTCTTATTTTAGTAACTGGCAACAGAATTTCTGATAGAAAGGAGAATATCTTTCAAAAATGACAATGAATAAAGGCACGGTGGTGCATGCCTTTAACCCAGCAGAGGCAGATGGTTCTCTATAAGTTCAAGGCTAGCCTGATCTATTAAGGGAGTTACAGCCCTGCCAAGTCTACATAAAGAGACTCCTGTCTCAAGCCCTGAAAATGAAATGAGATAAAAAAAAAAAAAAAAATGTCTCAACCCAGAGGCCAGTTCTCAAGACAACAGTTTAAGAAAAGGGAACTCAGAGCACAAGGAACCTAACTGCTCTGTATAAAATGACAGATTTCAGGAGGTGTGTGTGTGTGTGTGTGTGTGTGTGTGTGTGTGTGCGTGTGTGTCCTCTCTTGAAACACAAGGAGGAAAAAATGAAGACTGTAAAGACTGAGAATCTACCACAATTAAGAGAGTGTAGAACTTGGTGTGGGGACATCATACTACACAATGCTATGTTTTCACCCAGATGCTATCAATGTCTCTTTCCTGTGTCCTAAACATTCCTCCTGAGTGGAGTCTGAGCCTGACTGCCACACTGTGAGACAGACAGGATGTAGAGGAGAAGCAGGAGCCATGGCCAAGGTAGCTGAGAAAACATGGACTCCCCTGGGATTAGGAGACTGCTGGGAGAGGCTGAGGACTTCTTTGTTGGTGGAATGAGCTATGGATTATGTTTATCTAGAGCTTGAGGAGCCAGGAGAACTCATCCTGGTTATATGCTTTTATGAGATGGTGGTTGGAGGAGGCAGTGGTGTATGGGTAACAGTAACTTTCTTGACTCTATATTGTTGATACCATTTCCTGGAGTGTATAGTTTTAACTCATTGAATCTAGGAGAGTCCTCTTAATTTCTCATTCCGATATGTCAGCCATGATGGTCAGTACTTCTGAAAGCCCTTGTTACTCTGGCTCTTCCAGTGAGTTCTTTGAGTACCCAACTCCTTGCTTCGAATTCCATTATATTTTGGCTAAGGATGGGGCTTAGCGATAAAATGTTACCCTAGCATTTGATAAGTACTGTGACAGACAGGAACCTTGCCTGACAACCAAGACACAGAAGGAATGCTGAGCTTAAAAATCCACTCTGAAAATTGTATTCCTGAGTGTTGACTCTGGCAAGAACCAGCACTGGGTGTGAAGCAGGTGAATGAAAATTTAACAGACAAAATTGAGGAAAATTGTCCTACATCACCTTGATCCAGTGATCCAAAATAGTTATCATCAATGAGCCACATTGGCATTGTGTGATTGATGGTCATGATGCAAGAATTCCTGAAAGAAATTCACAATGAAATCTTTGCATTGCCAGATTAAACAAATCTGGCTAGTACTTTTCAAAAGATGGCAAGGTCTTACAAGATAATCAAAGTCTTTCAGGCTACAGGCGAGTCTAAAAAGATGGATGCCTGCATATAATGTGTGATCTTGGATTGGGTCATGGAAATTATTGGGCAACTGGGAAATTTTGATGGGTTTTGGGGGTGAGTATAGGTGCTACTTCAATGCTTAGTTCCTGATTGTGATGGGTGTGTATTTGTTTGTTGAGGAAAAGTGTTTGCTTTTTAAGATGTGTAGCCCAGTTGATAGACTACCTGCCTAGTATCCATGAAGTCCTGGGCTCAATCCCCAGCACTGTACAAATAGGGTGTATTAGCACACTCCTGTAATCACAGCACTCAGGAGATGGAGTCAGGAGGAAGTGCAAGCTTATTCTAAGATGTATAGTAAATTGGAGGCTAGCCTAAGAGACGGGAGACCCTGCCGAGAAAACAAAGCAAAAACAAAGCCCAAACCATAAGGAAGTATTTAGTGGGCCACCATATGCCGCCAGTTTTCAAGTGGTTCAGAGAGAGGAAGAGAATAATAAAAACATTAGTGGACGACAGTTGTTGAAACACTTCGATAGAGGTGTACATAAAATGTTTAGGATTGCATCAGACCTCTGTTTCAACAGTGCGTGTGGAAGGAGATAACATGGCTTTGACAGCACTGGTTCCCGGATCGATTTTAGGCACTTTCTCATTTCTGTTGTTGCTTATTTGTATTTCCCATGCTATCTATAATGCATAGATAGACTTTTTACTTTTTTACAAAAGCAAGAGACAATAATCACAACCTCTTCATGACTCTGTTATCTGAAAACAAAGCCAATGACTTTGGTCACCAAACAAGATGACCTTTCTCTAGCATTCCTTTTACCCTTGCCCTCAGTCTTCTGTCCTAGCTAAACTGGTACATTCTAACAGCCTCCTTCATGGTCCTGCATGGCCCAGATGTAGTTTTACTCACATCTGCCTCATATTCTCTCTCCATCTCCTCCAACCTTTAAAATCCCTCCTATTAACACACATACACATACACAGTCACACAGTCACACAGTCTCTCTCACACACACACACACACACACACACACACACACGCACACGCACACGCACACGCACACGTACACACAAACAGTTTGCATTCAAGATTTCTATAAACCCTACCCTGACCACCCAGCCAAAATGAGTTTCTCCTCCAGTGTTGCTTGTGAAACTTGGCTATTTTAAAATTCCAATGCAATAAATATTTATTGAGTGTTTATCATGTGAAAATAACCGTATAAGGTACTGTATGGGACTTCAAGATAAATAAGGCACTCTTTCTCTAAGTAGGGTAAGAAACAAGTACTCAAGATTATAGCCAAGTGCAGAATGGTAGGCAGACCTGTGGGACTTGGAGTCAGGGAGGGTAAAAGGAAAATCCAGTGCTGGTTGAATGCAGGATGCAGGTTAGATATTGTCATTTAATGCTTGCAACAACCTGTCTTACAGAGGTGGAAGATGAAGCTTAGAAACACTTTTAAAATATTAACCAAATTTGCATATCTAATCAAGTGGTGATGAAGAGCCAGAATCTGGAAATAGGTTTGTTTGGCTTCAAAGTCTCATTCATTCAATCCCCTCTTGTCTAGTTATAGATAAGTTAGAGGTTTTGTCAAGAAACAGGCATTGAAGTGAGGCTTCAATTATGGGTAGGATGAGAGCAATTAGGCAAGGAGAAGGAAGTACATTCCATCTGTTTAAAACTCATAAGCAAGGTATGTAAGAAGGAGCACAGTTCATTTAGGATATGGTAAATAGTCAAGTCAGAGGCTCCTGGAGTGTGCAGAGTGAGAGACTAATACGGTAGTAATAGCTGTCCTGTGTTGTGCCTTCTTTAACAATGATGGCATCCCTGTGAGGTACTATGCCAATATACTTTCACTGCTTTTAAAATAGTAATAACCAATTTTGCATATACAATCAAGTGATGGTCAATAGGTGTCATTGCAAAATCTAGCATCTTAAATGGGCTCAGAATCCTGTGGGTTAGCCAGGGGGTCTTCCCTGTGCATAGGGATGCCACTGGGTTTGCCTGGGCTCACCAAACAGCTGCAGCAATCTGACTTGTTAGTTAGGGAAGTTAGTTAGTCAGGCTCTGTTATGTGTCTAGTGGAAGACAAAGTGGACAGATGTGGAGGTCTCCCACACAGCTGTTTCAAAAGGCTAGTTTAAGTTCATTCACAGCATGGAGTTGGCAAATTGTCTAAGATTGGTGTCACAGATGCTAATGACCAAAGCAAATCACAGGACCAGCTCAAATGTAAGGAGTGGGGAAAGAGTTCTGTTTGTTTGTTTTTGGAGACTAGGTCTTACTTGGTACCTGATGCCAGCCTAGAACTGTGTATGTCAAGCAGGTCTCAAACCTAGAGCAATTCTCTTGCCTCAGCCTCTGAAAGTTCTTGGATTATAGGTGTAAGCCACCATGCTTGCAACTGTAGTTCAACCTTTGATGGACAGTAGCTTTGTAGACATGGTGAACTTACCTGTAATCTACTGTTGATGAATACCATTAATACTTTTGTTTATATAGTTTGCGATGAGGCAGTTTTTTAAAGCTGTATTTAGGAAGAGGCAAATTCAGATTCGAACCCAGGCCTGTATTAGTGTGGGCCCTGAACTGAAAGCTATGTAGCAGGTGAAGCTGAGTACAGTATGACTGTCAGGTGATGGTTTCTTATATAGTTCAGAAATCAATCACTGTTGTCAGATTTTTGTGTAGAAACATCAAAAACCATGCCTGTGCCTACAAAGAGTTTTCTGAAAGGAATAGACTGGTGAGTAAAAGTTGAGGGGGTAGTGGTGCCAGCACAGAGCTCCTTTCATGGTCAAGGAGAAAAACACATGTGTGTCCCAGCTACGGTGGCTTCATGAGAATTGATGTGTCTCCTTTTGGGAAATGGCTTCAGAAGACATTGTGGAGTTGGGATGTACAAGGTTGGTAGTTGATGTGCCCCAGTTAGGGAAGGGAGAAGAGGAAACTGTGCTTCTGAAGTTATAATCCACAGTTCATAGAAAGGGGAGGATGTTAGGAGAGTTGGAAAAGAAAGGGAAGGAATGTCTGGTGTGCAGCCTTGCTCATTTAAAGAGTCAGCAGAAAGCCACATGGAAGTGGGGAAGTGTTTCAAAGGCTGTAGTTGTGAAGGAGGAGGTTGTGATGGCCGTTCTTGGTTGTTGACTTGACTACATCTGGAATTAGGTAAAACCCAACTGGCTGGGTACACTTGCAGGACACTTTTTTATTTTTTCTTAATTAAGTCATTTGAAGTGAGAAAACTCATCTTTAATCTGAATCTTTTGAAGTGGGAAAATCCACTTTCAATCTGGGCCATAACTTCTGCTGGCAACCTATATAAAGGACATGGAAAAAGGAATCTTGCTTTCTCTTTGCCTGATTGCCCTTACTCTTGCTGGCAATTCTATTTCTTCATTGGCATTAGAGCCCACTTTGGCTAGGGCTAGGGTTAGGGTTGGGATGGAAACTGGATAGGGCTCTGGTCCACTTAGCCATGCAGGGGCCCACTTCCTTAGGGTCATAGCCAAGTCTTTATCCTGCTAGCAGGCAAACAAAGAGATCCCACTGACCTTTCCCATATTCCTTTGACTACAGAGACACAGAGTTCCATCCATGAGCATGGGGCCAGGAAGTGTGTAACTGTGATTGTGTTTCAAGAAAGATAAAACTATTTTATCTAGAAAAGTCTCTGCCACTATGCTTCTGATCAAATGTCTATTTGATACACATTGGAGACTTGTTTCTAAAAACAAAGCTTGAGATTCTTCATTCTCCAACTGCAAAAGCTTAAGCTCAGGCAGTGTCCCCTTTAAGACTGGCAAAGGAGGTATCAGAACTCAGAATGATCCCTTAAGGACTGCTAAGGTGGGCTGGGGCTCGCATCAAGCCTTCATGTCAGAGCCACATTTCCCTACTCTACCACTCTTCTTCCGTTATAGAATGGCAAGAAATCAAAACACATGGCTTTTACTTAAAGATTTATTTGTTTAAATTGTGCATGCATAGCTGGGCAGTGGTGGTGCATGCCTTTAATCCCAGCACTTGGGAGGTAGAGGCAGGTGGATTTCTGAATTCGAGACCAGCCTGGTCTACAGAGTGACTTCCAGGACAGCCAGGGATACACAGAGAAACCCTGTCTCAAAACAACAACAACAGATTTCCTGTACCCG
The DNA here is from genome assembly GCA_019843815.1 of Montemys delectorum. NCBI lineage: Eukaryota > Metazoa > Chordata > Mammalia > Rodentia > Muridae > Montemys > Montemys delectorum. The sequence continues at coordinate 41,899 of JADRCD010216359.1, forward strand.
TCAGCATCAGCATGCTTTCTCTGTTGTGATGAACTCTATCCTAAACCATTTCTTCTTTAAGTTAATTTTGTCAGTATATTTATCACAACAACAGAAAAGTCGCTAATTCAAGTCTACACTAGGCTGGGCGGTGGTGGGGCACGCCTTTAATCCCAGCACTTGGGAGGCAGAGGCAGGCAGATTTCTGAGTTTGAGGCCAGCCTGGTCTACAGAGTGAGTTCCAGGACAGCCAAGGCTACACAGAGAAACCCTGTCTCGAAAAAAACCAAAAACAAACAAACAAACCAAGTCCACACCAGACAGTTCGACGCTTAACTCCTGGGATCAGTAATTTAAAGGAGTCATTTCCAACATGTGCTGGGATGAACATATTGTCAGGTTCCCAGGAAGGTAGCATGTGAAGCCATGGTTATCTATAGCTATGCTTCCCAGGGTATGGCCACTGGAAGAGAACAGAACCACTTGGTAGATTCCTAGAAAGTTCAAATGTGGCTTCCAGGTCCTCAGCCTTTCTCATTCTCACAAACATGAAATATAATAGTCCTGCCCCTCCTTGTCTATAGAAGACATGTTCCAACACCAAGGAGGGCACCAAAGCCCATCACTGAATGTCCTTTTTATCTTAACCACACCCTGGATATTATCACCGATGGGATGGTGGTGGTGGCTGTACCTTGCACAGTCTGAGATACAGCAAAGCTAGCAAACGTTCCTTTTTTCCCCTCCACAGAAGCCTTAGAAGACACTCACTCTACTTCTTACTCTTTCCTCTTCACCGAGGCCCCTCACAGCTTCTCTTTGACATGTTCACGTTACCAGCACCATGACTCTTATGCTTCAAGACTGTTATTACATAAAATACAGGTTACATGACCCCAGGCACAACTGTACCTTGACAGCTCCCCTGCTGACTGAGGAAGATGCTCCACGATAATAAATGGGTTGCATATACAGTGTGAATGGCTCATGCTGTAGGTAGGAGAGAGAGTTCATCACATTTTCCAGAGTGGCTTGCAGTTTTAAATTTATGACCTGGTATTTCCCACGCAATACATTTGGACCTCAGTTGACTGTAACTGAAACCTCAGGAAGCTCAACGGAGGATGCAGAGGAGGAAGCTGCTCCGGGACAGTTTACTGTTTGAGTAGTGCTTTCTCTTACTGTGTTTCTGTCATTAACAGTCCAAACAGATCTGACTGTGAGAGAACTGGAGCCTAGAAGGACCAGCTCCGGATGGCAGGGCCTTTAAAGCATGGCCATTACAACAGGGGATTAGGTGGCTTGGAAGTCCTCGTTAGAAGCACTCCTGAAAATAGAGCTTGAGTAACTAAAGGCTCACAGAAATTAATCATGTCTCCTCTTCTTCCTCCTCTTCTTCCTCTTCCTCTTCCTTCTCTTTTTCCTCCTTCTTCTTCCTCTCTAGGTAGAAACCTGAAGAAAGGAGCTGATGCAGAACCCATGGAGGGTTGCTGCTGCTGCTGCTGCTGCTGGCTCTCACTCCTCTTGGCTTGCTCAGTCTGCTTGCTTACACAGCTCAGGACCAATCTGCTCAAGGGCAATGCCACCCACATGGATCATTAATCAAGAAAATCCCCGCATATAGGCCAATCTTATGGAGGAATGTTCTCAGTTCAGAGTTGGTCTCCTCAAATGACTCTAACTTGTGTCAAGTTGACATAAAACTAATAGACCAGCCCTGTTACATTTTGTTTTATAGTAACATTTGCCACTTTGCAGCTGTAAGCAATGCACATTGTGTGAAGGCTAAATCCAAATGCTACAAACGTTTATACAATATACATCTGCCTTGAGTTCCCTAGGTGACTTCCCTCAGTGATGGACTGTGAACTGAACCCAGGTCCTGTGCACGAGCAGTAAGTATTCTTAACAGCTGAGCCATCTCTCCAGTTCCATCCTTACATGTTTTGTTTGTTAGTTTGAGAGAGGGTTTCTCTGTGTAACTGCCTTGATTGTCCTGGAACTTGCTCTATAGATCAGACTAGCCTTAAACTCACAGAGATTTACCTGCCTTTGCCTCCTGAGTGCCAGGAATAAAGGTGTGTGTCACCACAGCATGGCCATGTTGTTATTATTATTATTATTATTATTATTATTATTATTATTATTATTATTTTTCTGAATTGCACATCATGCACCCCAATCCCAATCCTCCCTCCCGTTCTTATCTGTACTCTTGCAATCTTCCCCTCCAAAGGAAAAAAAAAACAAATAAAATAAAATATAAAAACAAACAACAAACCAAACATCTTGCAGTGGTGGAAGCTGCAGTGTATCACACAGTATATACCCTTTTGCCCAAACAGCTTTACTTGCAAATGATCATTGAAGTGAGTCATTGGTCTGGTTCAAGGACTCTGGCTTCTGCTATATTATCAGTACTGAACCCTCACTGAGAATCCTTTCCATTATCCCGTTATTTCCCTGTGTCATGGAGATCCTGAAGCTTTGGATCTGCAGGACTTATCTCTTCATGTGAATCAGGAGTTCATAAATGGGATAGATGTTGGGAGGGCCAACTGAAAGCCTTAGACCTGGGCCTAGGTGAAAGCTGAGTTGGTTAGTGGGCTGGCCAGCTTTCCTCCACCCATGCCACCAGGGCCAACTCTTCCATTTTGCCCAGCTTTCTTGAATGTTACAGCCAATAAGGGGCAGGCAGATGGAGTAGAATTTTGTCTCCGGATGAACAATACTACAGCCTAACTTAGGTGATATGTAGTTGAAATTTTGTTCTTTAGATTTTCAAGTTGATCTGGGAAGAATGAAGACTTTGGGGACTGTTACATGTAGGGAGGCTGTGGCACTTCAAGGGCCAATGACAGAAAGTTATGGATTGAATTATGCTCAATAGTTATTTTGTAAAACATTATTTGTAGGTGAGTATGTGTGTGCTGGGGAATTAACTCTGGGCATCTCACATGCTAATTAGATATTGTGCCACTGAGTTATCTTTCAAGCTTATCTTGTTTAGAAAATTATATTTCTTATTTATTTTTATTTTTAGTGCATTTATTTATTTTATTTGCATGTGTGTTTGTGTATCTATATGTGTGTGCATATCTGTTTGTGTCTGGGTGTGTATGTATGTGTGGGTGCATTTATGTGTGTGTATCTGTTTGTGAGTATATGGGTGTGTGAATGAATGTGTATATGTGTGCATGTGTGTGTGTCTATGTATGTATGTGCGTGTGAATGTGTGTGTGTGGGTTTGTGTAAGTGTGTGGATGTATGTATATGAATGTGTGTGTATGTGTTTATGTGTTTGTGTGTGTGTGTTTGTGTGTATGTGTTTGTGTGTAGCTGGGATGTGTGTCTGTGTGTGTGTATATGCCAGTGTATTTGTGGATATATGTATTTGTATGTATGTGTTCGTATGTGTGTGTCTCTGTGTATGTGTTTGTATATGTGTGTATGTTGAGGGTCAGCAGGCAACTCACAGGTGTCTGTTCTTTCCTTTTATCTCCTTGGTTCTGGGGATCAAACACAGATTATCAGGCTTCATGGAAATTGCTCTTATTTGCTAAGCCATAGCTTTACTCCCTATTGTCTGTGTATTTTAACATGAGAAGACTCATTCATGCCATCATGAATGAGCCAGCAAGAAAGGTAGACATCATTGCTGTAAACATTGATAATAATAATTATGGGTTATGTTTTGTGGCTTTAGGCTATATTTTCAGTCTGATGTGCCAGTCTATAGTCTATACAGTACCACAGATCATTGTGAAGAAATGCTTTATCATTCAGGGCCTACTATAAATATGAAATTGTAACTTAGAGGAAAAATGATAGGATTTGGCTAATGAAGTCTTTTGTTAAATGGGGAAAAACCATCCGAGTCTGTTTTTGAGTGACATCTTTTCTGTGTGCTTCTGTGCACACGAATATCAATCAGATAATGTACCTCTCCACCCCCTTTAATGTCTCCTCTTAATTTAACTTAGCAGATCCTCATGAAATGGACCTGAGAGAATAGGTGAAAAGTTTTCCCCCTTGACAATTACAGATGCCATTGTCAGCTAATTCCCCCCCTTTCAGCTCTCAAACACTGGCAGCAGTGTTTTGGGCTTCTGAGAAAAGACAGGAGGAGGCATCTGTGTCTTAAGTCCAAACAGCCCTGAAGGAAAACGCCTGTAGATGTTGACCCTTAGCAGAGACATAAAAGGAATCATAGAACGGTGGTGAGAGCATGCGCAGTCCAGGATAAGAGCATGCTCAGTCTGGCAAGACAGGCCCACAGAGGGTCTGTGCAGGTCCAGTGTGAGAAGCTCTCGAAGGCTGCTTACTGGCTTTAGACAAGGAAGATTCCTCAGTTCTCTCCAAGATTGTGGGAACAATTGAGAGACATTTGGAGCCAGGGCGTTGATGGCACATGCCTTAATCTTAGCACTTGGGCGGCAGGGGCAGGCAGATTTCTGAGTTCGAGGCTAGCCTGGTCTACAAAGTGAGCTCCAGGACAGCCAGGGCTACACAGAGAAACCTTGTCTCAAAAAACAAACAAACAAACAAAAACAAACAAACAAACAAACAAAAAACAAACAAAAAAGAGCGAGAGAGAGACATTTGGGTGTTTTACTATGAAAAAAAAATTAGCTGAGGGTATCATTTTAAAGTCCTTCCTCTCTCCCTCTCTCTCTCTTTCTCTGGTGGTTTTTTTTTTTGAGACAAAGTTTCTCTGTATCCCTGGTTGTCCTGCTGTTCTGGAACTTGCTCTGTAGATCTGCCTGGCCTTGAACTCATAGAGATCTACCTGCCTCTCAAGTGCTGGATTAAAGATGTGGGGTTAAAGGCATGCACCACCATCACCACCGGGTTCACTTCACTGAAAGCATTGTTTGTATGATGTGTGTGAATGTGAGCATATGCGTGCCACAGCACCAGTGTGGAAGTCGGAGGAGGCTTTGCAGAGCTGGTTCTTTCTTCCCTTAGTCAGTTTCACGGACTGAACTAAAGTTGGCTTGCTTGTGTGGCAAATGCCTTAACCATTGGGTCGTTTTATTGGCCTTAATTTTGTGAACCTGTATTAATTGTATGCATTAATAATGTTTAATGTTGCATTTTGTAAATGCAGAGAGGACGTACTGGTCGACCTTCCCCTGTCCTTATAATTCTTCAGGAATCACTATTCTATGTAACTTGCTGGACAGCTCTTTAAAGTTTGTATATATGAATGGGAATAAGCAGTGCTCAGCTACTTCAGTTCATGTCCATAGTTTTCTCCATCTTGGTGAAAAAAGGACAGGATTTCATTTTCTATTATGGTTGAATGATACTCCATTGTTTTCGTTAACCATTCATCTGTTGATGGCCGTGTAGGCTGATTCCATATCCCTTCTACTGTGAATAGTGCTGTAATATGTGCCCTAACTACTTTGGAAAGACGAAGGAAAGCAGTATGTGAAGATTACAGATCTCACAGCTTCCAGTAGTATGTAGTTAAGTAACACTTTAGTAATAATATGGAGGTCAACACCAGAAAGGCTAACAAAGATGGAAATGGTTGCCACTTCAAAGTCTTAATAATTGGAAAGGAGTGGATGTACTGACAGATTTTGTGTGTCAACTTGACTCAAGCTGGACTTATCACAGAGAAAGGAGCTTCCCTTGAGGAAATACCTCCATGAGATCCAGCTGTAAGGCATTATCCCAATTAGTGATCACGGGTGGGAGGGCCCCTTGTGGGTGGTGCCATCCTTGGGCTGGTAGTCTTGAGTTCTATAAGAGAGCAGGCTGAGCAAGCCAGGGGATGGAAGCCAGTAAGTAACATCCCTCCACGGCTTCTGCATCAGCTCCTGCTTCCTGACCTGGTTGAGTTCTAGTCCTGACTTCCTTTGGTGATAAACAGCCATGTGGAAATGTAAGCTGAATAAATCTTTTCCTCCCTAACTTGCTTCTTGGTCATGATGTTTGTACAGGAATAGAAACCCTGACTAAGACAGTGGGCACTGGGAAGAGAGAATGATGGGAGAGATATCTGTTATCAAAACACAGTATTATTTGACCTTTAATATTTTATTTGAATTTTATTTTATGTGTATGGGTTTGTGGTGACTAGTTTTATGTCAATTCAACACAATCTAGACTCATCTGAGAGGAAGAAACCTCAATTTAGAAGATACCTCCATAAGATTGGTCTGTAGTTCCGGCTGTCAGATATTTTCTTAACTACTGATTGATATAGGAGGGCCCAGTCCATTGTGGGTGGTGACACTTGTGGGTTCTATAAGAAAGCAGGCTAAGCAACTATAGAGAGTGCTGCAAGCCAGTAAGCAGCACTCCTCCTTCCCATGGCCTCTGCATCAGCTCCTGTCTCCAGGTTCCTGCCCTGTTTGAGTTCCTATCCTGACTACCTTAGAGGATTAACCGTGATGTGGAAATAAACACTTTCCTCCCCAAGCTGCTTTTGGTCATGGTGTTTTATCACAGCAACAGAAACCCTAATTAAGACAGGTGTTTTGGCTGCATGCTTGTCTATGCATCACATGTGTGCCTGGTGCTTAGGGAGGTCAGAAGAGAGTATCAGACCCCTTGGAACTGGAGTTATAGATGGTTGTGAGCTACCATGTGGGTACTGGAAACCAGTCCAGGTCCCCTAGAAGAGCATCCAGTACTCTAAACCACCGAGCCATTCTCCCACCCTTATCTGGCATTTTAAGAAGGACTTATTTTTGTTATTTGAAAAATGTGTGTGTGTGGGTGGGTGTGTGTGTGTTTGTACATAGATAGTAGATATACATATATGTGTGCAGGTAGCTAGAGGAGCTGAATCACCTAGAGCTGGGGTTACAGGCAGTCATGAGCCTGATGTTATGAACTGAGCTGTTATTCTGCAAGAGTGCTCTTAACTGCTGAGACATCTCTCCGGCCTCTTCTTTGACATTTTAACCTGTGTACTTGAATTTCTTTACTTACAAAACAAAAAAGAGGAGCTGGAGAGATGGCTTAGTAGTTAGCAGTGCTTGCCCTGTACGATGCCTAATCTGGGTTGTCGAGGTATTTGGAATCCACTAAAACACAAGCTGTTGGGCACTTGAAATGAGTTTTCTTCATTATATTATTTGAAGCAGAAAGACCCACCCTAGATGTGGTTGGTGCCTTCTGGTGACAGCCTAGATTAAAGGACACAAAAGAAGGGAATTGTTTTTGCTTGAGAGCCATCATTTGTCTGTCCTGGCTTGTGCAGTCCTTCACTGGTGTTAGAATCAGTGTCTTTGGCCGTCCAAGGTGTACTGAAGATCAGTAGGTCTCCAGGTACTCTTAAAGCCTTTGGCCCCAGATTGGAACTCAAGAGACATCCAGCCTTACAAACTGAACAACTGACAGTTTCTTGGTCTCTGCAGTGTGAGACAGCCATGGCTGGACTACCTGGGCCATATTCTAATAGCCAATTTAAAAAAATCTTTAAAAAAAAATTTATAGGTATGGGGGGGTTTATTTCAAGACAGGGTTTCTCTGTGTGGCCTTGACTGTCCTGGATCTCCCACTGTAGACCAGGCTGGCCTTAAACTTGGAGATCTGCCTGCCTCTGTCTCCTCAGTGCTGGGATTAAAGGTCACCACTGTCACCTCCTAATAAGTTCCCACCTAATATGCATGCATATTCATTCTATAAGTTCTGCCAATGTGAATGAGGTCATAAAAACCATGAACTAGCTGTCTTCTTTTTGAGGCAGGGTCTCACTATATAGTGCAGGCTAGCCTGGAATGTATTATGTAGATGCACTTGGCCTCAAACTCAGAGATCTGCTTGCTTCTGATTCCTGAGTGCTGAGGTTCAAGGTGTGTGCCACCATGTGCGGCAGAGATTTTAAAAAAGATTTAAGAAAAATCTTTTATTTACTGCACAAATATGCATGGAAGGTCTATATTGTACTGGCTCATATACCAGACTCTGACAGCAGTGAACCAAATAGATGTGGTTTCTAGTTTTATCAACTGATTGAGAAAAAGGGCCTTAAACAGAGCTAATCAACTAACGTACAGTTATAAGTCACACTTAGAGAAATTACATGTGAGAATTCAAAAAGAGGTTCTCCCATCAGCCCCCAGGGTTCACATTTATCTGATCTTTTCTGCTTAGAGAATTCAATTTCCGAAAAACAGGTATACAGACTGGCATTCTAAAGCACAATAGTATTCCAGGAGGTAACAGACACCCATTATCCACACAGCTTTTTAATCTTTTCTATATTAATTCTTCTATTTATAGCCACTCTACATAAAATGCAGCTGCCTGTGTATTCCTCATGCTTGTAAACCACACAACAAAGTCTTGGCTTAATTAAAATACCATAAAGTGGGTGAAAACCGGCAGCCTCGCGCTCTCCTCCTTTCTTCTCCTATCAATAGGATTAGAAGGTTTCTCCATCCAACTTTGTCTTGAGATTTTTATCCCAGGCATTCTCAGAACCACCAGCTAATGAGAGGCAGCAGTGAGTCGGGGAGGGGGAAAGGGCTTATTTTCCAATTACGAATGTCCCCATTCATTAACGATGACTCCAGTATTTGTTTTTGGACTCAGGTTGTCATGGACTTGCATCTCAACAATAGTGGCATGTGGATCTCTGCCATCTTTCATCAACCTCGTGTGGAGATGCCATTAAAAAGAAACAGCAGAAAGCAGAGTTGGAAAGAAAAAAAACATGCGTGTCCAGGCCATAATTATATTAGCTTGTTGAAAAAATTCGTTCCCTTTGTTTATCTTTGGCAAGTCTTGAAATGCATTAAAACAAGGCTTATCCTGTGAACTTTACAGCAAGCTGTAAGACATCGAAAGCACAGAAGCCAATGTCAGATCCAAGGTCACAACCTGTCTACAGCCATAGACCAGCCAATGGCAGTATTAGTTAACATGACATTTTTGCAGTAGTTTACATAATAATACTCATGATTATTCTTCAGCATTCTGTGAGCATATTTGGGCTTTTTATGAGTTCACTTGTCCTTAATGTATCATAAAAATGTAGTCCAATTCACTAGAAGGATTCAGATTGAGGTTCCTTTTATTTCCAGTATCAGTCTCGGCAATCTCAGGTCAACCACGGCCTGAAACTATTAAGCGCCACACTACAGAAATAAGCTGTGTGTGAGTTTCCAATTTTGTGTCTTTTACTAGTGTGGCACAGTCTTGGCTATGGAGTCAGCATACCTGTGCCATGAATCCTCCCTTCGTTTAGTGTGTCCATGCTGGCCGCATGGCTAGCTAGGAGCCGTGCCAGTTGTCTGTTCCACTGTGCTGCTTCTGTTTGAGGTACCCTGCTCCAGGAGGCTGATGCTCTGTTGCATCCTGCGGCACCTCCCTCTGCCTTACCATGCAGGCAAGAACAGTGACTCAAGAACAATGCGGAGGAGAACATTTATTACGGTCTATTTGTTCAATCTATTGTTAATCTTTACCTACGTATAACTTATCAATTAAACTTTATCATAGAGACACTTGTATGAGAACAATATAGCAAACACAGTATCTGATGCTGTCCATGACGTTGGACATCCTCTGAGAGTCTTGGAAGAGATCTTCTGAGAATTAAAAAGGTCCTATTTTTCCTTGATTAGTCTAGTGTTATTGTTCAGGAATATTGAAAACATACTCTTTTTCTTGACCTAATATTGGACTTAGGAGAATAAACTAGGATGGCTCAAAACGTTTTACTTAAAGAAAAATAAGCTATGTTTTTTAAGATTTATTTTTATTTATGTGAAAGATGCTATGTCTATGTGTTTTTGCTTGAGAAGACCAGAAGAAGGTATTATATGGAGCTGCACTTATATGCAATTGTGAGCTGTGTGATGTAGGTGGTGGAAATTGAATTCCGATCCTCTGCAAAACAATTCTTGGTCTCAGAAGATGGCTAGGTTGGTCTCTTAGTTGGTGTTACTATTGCTATGGGGAAACACCAGGACCAAATAGCAAGGTGGGGAGGAAAAGGTCTATTTGGTTTATGTTTCCACATCATATTCCGTCACGGAAGGAAGTCAGGACAGGAACTCAAACAAGACAAGAACGTGGAGGCAGGAGTTGATGCAGAGGACACGGAGGGGTGCTGCCTCTGGCTTGCTCCTCATGGTCTGCTCAGCCTGCTTTCTTGTAGAACTCAGGATCACCAGCCCAGGGGTGGCCACCTGAAATGGACTGGGCCCTCCCCATCAATCACGAATTAAGAAAATGGCCTAGGGGCTTGCATACAGTCTGCTCTTATGGAGAGATGTTCTCACTTGAGGCTCCCTCCTCTCTGATGACTAGCTTGGATCAAGTTGAGATAAACTAAACAGTACATACAGTTGGTAAAGTGCTTTTCTTCATGTTAGAGGATTTTAAGTCTGGAACCCATGTTTTAAAAGAGCCTCGTGTGTGGATGCACACATGTAATCCCAGTATTGGGAAGGCAGAGACAGTTCTTGGACAGTGGGTTCTGGGGAACAAATTCTGGATTTCAGGCTTTCAAGGCAAGCACTTTCCTAATAGAGCTAAAAACCCAGCCCTGTGTTTTATTTTTAATACTCATGGTTATTTCCTATAGTAAGATGGAGTATGGTATGATATATTATTTCTATTGTAATTCTTTTCATCTAATTTTGCTTTTTGTTCCCTGTTTCTTTTGTCTGATCTCTTGCTCTGTTCTTCCCTGCACAGCACTCTTCTGCATGTATCATCTTCTTTCCCCCTTTACCTGTTTACTTCTTTCCTTTTAATTCTTAACATCTCCTCCCTTCATCTCTCTTGTCTCCTGTCTCCACGTTCACTTTAGTTCTTGGTGCTCTAGCATAATGCACAGCCGTTTTGCCAGTTTTAGTTGTATGGTCCTTGGTGATGTTTATGGGGCTGTGATTGACTCTAAGTGCAGCTCTACATCTTTCCTGGTTTGATGCTGCTGCTATAGCAGCTTGCTTCTTTCTAATGGGGTAGCACAAAAGTAGACTGTTTATTAAGAAGATGCTCATCTCCTCAAACCAGAAGAGTTATCCAAACCCATTCATATTCAATTTGTCATACAGAAATGCAAGAAGCATGAAAGAGCACCAACAGGATGCCTTCCAATTCCTTCCACCTGCACTCAAGGATGTGCTAGATAAAGGTGTCAAAAGCCCTGAAGGAGGAAGCAAAGAAGTGGCTGAGTTCAGCCCATCAGAGAAAGAGGAAAGTCAGCCACACAAAAGCCAAGGCAAGCAAGACAAATGAGAAGATGAGCAACATGGATGGAAGCAGCCAGCAGCAAATGAAGAAAGCATCAGCAAAGAAATTGAGAATCAGAAGAAAAAAAAAAGATGAAAATGTTGGAAATGAAACTGCAGAGTGCTGTAGAGGGAGCTCAGATCACAGAGTGCTTGTGTAGCATGCACAAAGTCCTCATTAGGATCTTCAGCACTTGGTCTGAGCGTCGTGGTGTATGTTTGCAATCTCAGGGCACAGGAAGATCAGAAGTTCAAGGTCATCTTTAGGTATAAATTGAGTTGTAGGCTGTCTGGGATATAGGAGACTGTCTCAAAAGAAAAACTCAAAGGATCAAACAAACAAACAAACAAAAAAAACACTGCAGAAAGCACCACCAATAGAGTTGACCAAGCTGAAGAATGTTATGAATGGAGGACAAGGTTAACAGAATGCTATATTTAAATATCAAGACAGACAAAAAATATGCAAGCATGATCAAAATGTCCTAGAACTCTGGAAAACAATGTTGAGACCAAACATAAGAATTTATGAGATAGATAGGAGGCCGAGACAAGTGCTAAAAGTATGATGATCTGCTCAATAAAATCATAACAGCAAATCCCCTAAGCCTAGAGAAAGGGATACACATTCAAACACGAGAGGCGTTTAGAAGCTCAAATAGACATGACCAAGAGAAGGAATTCACCATGACATATAGTCAAGATGTCAAAAATGCAGAGCAAAAAGGTGTTATGAAAAGCTGTGAGGGAAAATGCCGAGTCCCTCACAAGGCAGAAACATCAGAATCATGTCAGATCTCTTGTCACCAATCCCAGAGCCAGAAAGGCAGGGAATAAATATTTAAGACCTGAAAGTAAATAACTGCCAACCTAGAGTGTGACAGCTAGCAAAGATGTCTTTGAAAACGGATACAAAAATAAGGACATTTGAAGACAAGAAAAACTAAGGCAGTTCATGACCACCAAGTTGGAACTGCTTAAGAAGTTACTTAGATGAACACTGTATACATAAGAGCAATATAGAGTATCAATCATGAGAGCAAGGCTACCTCTAAGTCGCATGATGCTTACCTGGAAATAGGATGGTCATGCTAGTGGGATTCTCAGGATGAGGCATATTCATTGCTTTCTGCAAAGCCAGGAAACAAACAAACAAAAACCCAAAAAACAAATTGAAAAAGTCAACAAGTCACAAGAATTAGTAAACTTCTGTCAATGTTTACTTTAAACACGAATGGCCTTGATTTAACCACCAAAGGGGCATGGACTAGTTGACTGCAATAAAAAGTACAAACGTGGATCCAAACATCTATCATGGAAAAAACACATCTTCCTGGTAAATATACCCATAGACCGGAAGTGAGAGGACAGGAGAAAAATCCATTAATCAAATAAAACCTGAGAAATGGTTGGTGTAGCTGTTCCCATATCTGATAGAGTGGAGTTCAAGTGAAAACAGAAGAGATGAAAAGTCCCTGAATGCTTCTATGGGGCAAAGGACACTGTCAATAGGACAGAACAACAATCAATAGAGTGGGAAAAGATCTTTACCAACCCTACATCTGACAGACGGCTAATATCCAATGTATACAAAGAATTCAAGACGTTAGACTTCAGAGAACCAAACAACCCTATTAAAAATGGGGTACAGAGCTAAACAAAGAATTCTCAGCTGAGGAATCTTGGATGGCTAAGAAGCACCTAAAGAAATGTTCAACATCCATAGTCATCAGGGAAATGCAACTTAGATGCAAAAGATCTCAATAAAATTCTTACAAATGAAACCCAAGAACATACTAAGGACATTATATGTCATGACCAAGTTGGCGTCATTGCAGAGATGCAAAGTTGGTTCAGCATTCAAACATTAATAAGTGTAATTCAGTACATAAATACATATAGGATTAGAAACTGTAGATCATATCAATTTATACAAAAAAGGCCTCAGTCAAGTTCAATGTCCCTTCAGAATAAAAGCTTTGAGGAAATTAGTAGAAAAAAACCAAATCTCAAACATGGTTTTCTTTATAACTTTTTCTTGACTTATCATTTAATTGGAGATGATTTACATAATTTATTATTCTAGGTACTTTATCTGTGATTTGCAATTTAATTCCATTGTAGCCAAACAATGTAGTATGTATGGCATCTGCCTTTTGGCTGTGCTACTGGGGTTTGAACCTAGGTATTCGGGAGCAGAGGCAGGAACCATAGAGAAACCAGCTTACTGGCTTGCTCACCTCCTTGTCTTATGTAGCCCAGACCCACCTGCTGGGGTGGTACTGTACACTGAGGGTGGCTTTGTCATTCCACATTAATCACTAACCAAGAGAATGCCCCTTCAGACATGCCCACAAGACACTAGCTGATGCAATCCTTTCATTGAGGTACCTTCTTCACAGGTGACAAAACACACCAGTACAAAGGGTAGTATACTCTAATCAAGGAGACCGATCCCAGGAATCCAAGGCTGGTTTAACACTTAAAAACTTATTAATGTGACTCACTACATTACCTCAGTGTAATATGGAAAAATAATGTAATTATCTCAATAGATGCAGACAGATTGCTTACGAAACATTTTCTATGTCAAAAACTTGTGGAAGAAACTATTAGGAGACAGCATTTTGACAGTGAGAATATTTTGTATATAACATTAAGAGAAATGTGGAACTGGGGGTGAAGCTCAGTAGTGGAATTGCTGCTTAGCATGCACAAGGTCCTGGTTTGGATCCCCAGCTCCATAAGAAAGAAAGAAAGAAAGAAAGAAAGAAAGAAAGAAAGAAAGAAAGAAAG
>JADRCD010216360.1:3928-25613 GCA_019843815.1 Montemys delectorum
TTCCGTGTGTAACACCAGCTTCTCAGACACGCAGCAAGCATGGGACTGGTGCACAGCCAAGAAGCTCTGACGGCAGGAGACACGGAGTTGCTCAGTAACAGGGGCTTGCCTGGATGTGTGTAGTTGGTGCTTACTGATAATCTCCTTCTGTATGGATCCAAGGCTCATCTGTGACTGGAAAAGCCAATCTGTACCCACCAGGACCATCAATGTTGCATATGTGAAGAACAAAAGTTGATTATACTTAACCTCAAATCTACAGTGAATATTTGCCTTAGCTATCTATTGCTATATAGCAATTGTCTATAAAACTGTGGCCTAAAATAACACACATTTTCACAGCCTCACTGAATTAGCAGTAGAAGTACAGCAAGGCTCTAGACATCACACTTCCTGTCCCTCAACAGCCCTCTGTCTCCATCTTTTCCAGTCTGTGGTAGTGCAGTGTCAGTCTCGTATAAAGATAGACTGAGGGTTTCTCTTTCTCCATTTCCTAAGTGGCTGAGACCATGCTCAGTTCCTCTTCCCCATACGAGTATCTCCCACAGAACAGTTGTCTTCCACATATAAGCAAAAGAAGCAGCAGAGAGAGCTTTAGCAAGATGGAGATCACAGCCTGTGTAACTTAATCTTAGAAGTGACATCCTATCGCTTTTCTTACTGGTAAAAACAAATCCTTAGATCCATCCCGTATTTACATCATGGTGTCATAGTTTGAATGAGAATGTTCCCTATGGATTCATGCATTTGAACACTAGCTCCCCAGTTAGTGGCATGGTTTGGGGCCATTTGGGAGGGGTGTGGCCTTGCTGGAAGATGTCACTTAGGATAGGCTTCAAGAGTTTAGTCTTCTAGTTCACTCTGTCTGCCTCATGCTTGCTTTTGAAGGTACGCACTCTGGGCATCCTCTTCCACCTACCATCCCTGCTACTGCCCGGCCTCCTCCCTGCCATGATGAACACTTAGCTCTCTGGAACTGTAAACCCCTCCTATAAATTGCTTTGGCCGTGGTGCTGTCCCACAGCAGCATAAATTGACTGATATAAACACTGGTTGTAAAAAGGCCCAGATTTCAACGTACAGGAAGCACTGGGAGCATTGTGACATCTGTCTGCAATGGCATCTCTCTTCAGCCCACAGAGAACTCCAGCTCCACCATCGCTGGCAGCTCCTTTCTTCCCTGTCCATGACATTGGTGAGCCTGCTCTCAGTAGAGAGAGTTCTGAATGGGGTCTGATGCAGTTGCTAAATGTCTTTCCTTTCAGCTCACTCTTGCTGTGAAGGCAAACCATATGTGCAGGGACAGGTTAGTTACAAGTTTGCTAAGTATTTTCACACATCTTCAATGTGACTAAGTGTTACCCATATCACAGAACTCACTGTGTGGATGCTGTTCACCTGTGCACAACACATCCAGCAACAGAAAGAAGCAGAAGCAATTAGAGCAGATAGGCGGATCATCTTCAAAACAAACAAAAACAATCTTTGCACCCCATAGGATACCAGCTGTGCTTTTCAATCCCATCTACTTATAAGATACAAAGCGACTGAAATCTGCTATGAATTCTGTTATCAACATTTTTAAAATAAGACAAGATAGATCACTCCCTCAGCAACTGAGCACAGTGCCTGGTGTATACCAACCTCCTACAATCTTCCCACAGCCTCTCAAGGCCCTCTGGTCCAGGTTTGAGAATGTCCAGATTACAGCCCAGAGTAGGGGTCAAGCATTCTGACAGGTGAAGGGTCCCAGTAGACGACAGGAAAGAATCAACGAAGCCGGACAAGACCATGCACAGTGTTATCTTCCATCAATGTTGATACACAGAATTTGTGAGGGCTGCATTGTCCTGCCGCACTTTCAGTGAAGAGGTGCGTGGGGAAAAAAACTGGTGTCTCTAGAATGAAAGTCCATGGCATAAGTGTGAGGGCCATGGCACAGTGCCTTGGCATCCTGAAGTCACAGAGAGCAGTGGAGGCCACGGGCATCTTAGGATGGTAGTTATATCTGAGTGGCTGTGACTAAGCTCCCTTGTGTGTGTGGCTAGATCATTTCTCAAAAGAAGGAGATTTGGAAGGATTTGTGTATAAATTCATAATTTGTATACAAATTCATAATTTGTATATATTAGTTGATTTACTTTTTTTGAGACAGGAATTCATATAGCCCAAGCTGGCTTCAAATCCATTGTATAGTCAGTGGTGACTTTCAACTTCTGGCCTTCCTGCTTTCACCTCTTAAATACTGGGATTAGAGGCACAAGTCACTATACCTTGTTTATATGGTACAGGTAATCAAACTCTGGTCCTCATGTCTGCCCAGCCAAGACTCAGCTAAGCTAAATCCCCAGCCCTCAGCCCTTCAAGCAACTTAATTAATAAAAGCCAAGCCCTGATTTAGTAGATCCATTCACAGTGGTTTGTAAGGCAACTCACTTTGTGTGTTCAGATGTTTCAATTATGGGATGGGGTGTTACATAAAAATCTGAATCTTAGCTACCTTAAAAATTTCCCTAATGCTGCACTTCAGAGACATGACATAGAGTTCAGAGTGGTGGTAATTATCTGTAGTATTAGCACTTGGGTAGTGGAGACAAAAGCATCAAGAGACCAGGGTCATTTTAGCTATGTGGCAAGTTCAAGGCTAGCCTGAGCTATATGAGACAAGGAGAGAGAGAAAGAGAGAGAGAGAGAGAGAGAGAGAGAGAGAGAGAGAGAGAGAGAGAAACATAACATGAATCAACTCCCCAAGAGCCCTCTTGAAATTGGTGTGTTTAGAGTGTGTTGCTGTGCAATGCTCCTTTCTAGGTCAGGCGTGCTCTGTTATCCTGGCAGTTCCCCAGATATCCTAGGAGTCTCCTCTAAGTCAGTTCCAACTGGGAACTGACAGCTGTTCTCTGTAAACATGGCCCCAGAACTGTCCAAAGCATTCTTAGTAGAGTCTAGTTAGCAGCAAGGCACTTCCCCCTTTCTGGTTCAATTCTGCTTCTCTCTCACCCTATTCAGTTAAATGGATCACTACACATGCCACTTGCACAGTCAAGGACAGCCCAGTACTAAATAACCTTTTGCCCCAGTTTCTTCTTTTGTAGAAGAGGGAGTATACTTGAGTCTAGTTTCCGATGTTGTCACAAGAGTTAAGTAAGTTCATATGTTGAAACTGTTCAGAAGTATCTGTGGCACCTGGAAATGTTATGGAAGTATTAAAGCAGTGTGAGCATACCATATACTAAGTACATGGGACCGGAAGTCTTTCAGATTTGGGTTTCTTTAGGATTTCTGAACATTTCCTCTCTA
Organism: Montemys delectorum; assembly: GCA_019843815.1. Taxonomy (NCBI): domain Eukaryota; kingdom Metazoa; phylum Chordata; class Mammalia; order Rodentia; family Muridae; genus Montemys; species Montemys delectorum. Next base: position 7,226 of record JADRCD010216360.1, read on the forward strand.
TATTGAGATGTCATCTGAGATGGGATACAGGCCTCAAAACAGAATTCATGTATGTTTCCTATATACTTTATACACACAGGCTGAAGGTAATTTTAAGCCATATTTTCAGTGCTTCTTATCTTACTACAACCCACACCACAAGGAATTTTCTACCATGGGAACATATTAATACCAGTTCAGCCTAAAAGAGATGTCAGTGTACCTATTGTCATTGTAATCTGTACATACATCATCGAGGTGTTTGCTCCAGGTCTTTCTGAGTGACGCTATGTTGAGCCCACCAGCACTGCTGTCTGGTAGACCATCAGTGATGCAGCAAACAGTAGTACTAAGCTGCCTGAGGCCTCTGTTCTTGACTACATCCTCCATCTTGTCCCAGAAACTGTCTGCCATGAACTAGGCACTGTCTTGTGAAGCCCTGAGGATATGAATGGAAGTAATATGTAATCTCTGCCCTCATCTGGGTCCCAGAATAAAAACACAAAATGACGAAGTAGGGGGTGATCTCTGGGAGATGGATACACCATCAGCACCCAGTGTTAGTGCCAGTATCTCCTATTCAATGTTTCTAAGTACCCTAAAGTGGCAGGAAGCCAGAAAAATGCTTAACGCCTTTGTAAAGTTGACATTATTTCGTCCCTTCAAGCTCTTGACCTTCCTCATCTTTCTCAAGAGCTATTTGTTAAATTTACCAATTTGGTGGTATTTTATTCATAAACAGATTACTTGTTCAGGAGTGACTCTCATCCTAATGTCTGTTCCTCAAAGAAATATAAACTGCACTGGGGGGGAATAGCAACTGTCAAATCATGGCGACCCATGAGAAGAAGAGTCAGACACGTGCTGAGGGCCTCCGAGCAGCAGGAGGCTCAGCACCAGTAGTGAGCATCCTAGATCCAAGCTCTAAGACATGGTCTCACACATTAGCTCAGGCTAGCTCTATGTGGTCAGCTCCTTCCTAAACAGTAAACTGTCCAAAATCTGTCCTGCCAGCATCTGATAGTCCCAGGACTCTGAGATGCTAAGGAACTCTCAGAGAAGCACAAGGGAGCAAAGCCAGATACTATTCTGCCATTATAGTTCCAAACCTGTCACCTTCTAAAAAGCCATAGTATCTTTGTCACTTATGAATTGTGTCATGTAAAACTCCTAGCAGTCCATACATATAAAAAAAAAGTTGTGTTTGTTCTTTTTTACCTAATCAGACAAAGTTTTTTCATTAGAATTTTTGAGCTCATGAGAGCACTGGTGTTTTTTAACTCCCACAAGAACGTTAAAGATAGAGAGATGGTAGAGTCCTGGCAGTTTCAGGAATACATCCAGACTGCTCTCTTTTGGGAATCCTGGTCCTGAACCATCACTTGAAATGTTCAGGTTCACCATCCTACCAAAACCTCTGTGGTTTGCCAGGCTCCAGCTGTTGCCTCACAATGAAACAGGCCGTTTTCCTCAGCATGCAGGTGTCCCCAGCCTGGCCTCTCCGTCTAGAAAGGGCCATTTTCATAAAGAGCTGTCATGCTCCGAGTCCTTTGGCTTGTGATTTAGCTGTTCAGGGAAAGTACAGGCTGCTGTTGCTTGCCCAGTGCTGGTGATGTGTGTTTTTTGTTTTATTAAATCTTTAAAATATCGGGCTTGCTTTTTACGATGCCCGTATATTCTTTTGTTCTTCTTCATGACTGGTTAGATCACATTTTTGCTCCCTTAGTAAAAATATTAGTGCCTTTCTGAAGAACACTGTGGTCTCCAGAGTGGCTGCCTAATAAAGTAGAGAAATGTATGGCACTTGCTATCAGATTCATGAAGGCCTTGTGAGGGTGTATTACAGTGGGATACTTTAGAACCTGCCTGCGCAAGGCCCACAGAGATGCAGATCTGTTGTCTCTTAACAGATTTGCCTTGATAACTCTGACATCATTTGGCACAACTCTTAAAACTCTTTATGAAGTTTAGCTACACAATGGCTTGTGTTCCCATTGTGAACAATTTGTGTGTGTGTGTGTGTGTGTGTGTGTGTTTGCTAAGAAACAATTTGTTAGGTCGAAGCCAGCTCTTGTCCAGGTATGAACTTGGGTGTTCAAGTCTTGGTGCTTACCCTTAGTGCACAGGGAACTTAATTCTTCTACTTCAAAGAGAGCTTTTCCTAGGCGATGCTAAGGAATAAGGGTGCGTTTCCACCCTTCCCTAAACTCTTACAAGACCCAGTTCAAAAGATTGTCCCTACTCAGGGAAGACTCAAAAGAGTTGAATTAATCTTGACTCCAACTAGGCTTACCCACCGATGTGAATTCCCAAATAAGCCAGCCCTTGACATCCAACTGAACTTGTTCCCGTGCATTACAGTGTCTCTTAGCCCATCCTGTACTGTTAGTTTTGGCAAGTACGCCACAGCAGACAATAAATCATGGAAGGCAAAAGCTTTTGGCCTAGCTTGGCTCACCCTCCTGTAATGTTAGAATACAAAAAGCAGTTCTGTCTTTACACATCCTTTCACTAACCCAACATTCATAATTTATGATTTCACTGTAAAATTCCTGCAACACTACACCAAAAGTAGCCCTGCCCTTTAATTAAGTACTCTCGGCAGAGAAAACGTGAAACTGATGTGCAAAGTGATTGATAGCGATTACTTCTTTATGAACCCTGCCTAAAGGTCTCAACTTCCTGATGGGTGAAGTCGTCTGTAGGGCCACTTCCTGGGTGTGCCTGGCAGGGATCAGTGGCTGCTAACAAAACCAAAGATAAACTCGGGGAGCACAATGTAGACATGTTGAGCTTTTAAGCCTCCCTCTGTCCGTCCATACTGAGTTACAAGTCTCTGTGACTGTCCCTTGTTTCTGTGGGAGCTTACAATTAGATCACATACCACTTCCATGTTTACATAGCGATGCAGAGAATAGAGTGTTGGGTAGAGATCTTTTTGAGGCATCCTAGTTTGACACACAGATTTTATTTTTCTAAGTCACAAATAATATCAGAAGATATTTCTGGCCACAATGATACTTGAATTAAACGTGATAGCCAGAGAGAACCTCCATCTGTCCTACTCTTCTAAGTTCTTTTGCAGATGTTTTGAGACAGTGCCCTGCTACGCAGCCCAGGTTGTCTTCAAGCTAACCAGTTCTTCAGCCTCCACCTCCTGAGGGCTCTGAGTATAACTGTGGACCAACATGGCTAGTTGTTCAAACATTCTTTTCCTTCCTTTGTTAAAAGTAGGCGAGTTTAATTTTTAAAATAGTACCAGGAAATATTAGAAGACCAGCCTCCTAGAGCCAGGCGTTCTGGGCCCATCACTGCTTCACCTTTAGTTGTGGCCTTCCTCAGCTTATCCATGATTTCCTCAGCCCACACCCTTTATTGAAAGATGCTACAGGTGCTCTGATGGGCTCCTGCAAAGAAAGGAAACAGATCTGTCAAGATAGCAACAGTTGGATTAAGTGAGCTCTTAAGTTTGTACCCAGCTGCCTCCAATCATCTAGCTAGTGGCCAAAGCAAGCTGGTGTGGTTATACTCACTTACATTGTCTTTTATCTATGCCTCCAAGACGTGTGTTTTCTGGACTGTTGTTGCCGTGGGCATGCATGACGCGTTCTGTTGTTTTGGCAGGTTCGGACCAGGCTTGGTCATCTATTGGTATGGATTTATCCAGGAACTGGACTGCAACCGGGAAAGAGGCATCCTGCTCAAAGCCTCTTTCCCCACAGACATCGTCACCTTATGCCATAGCACAGCTTGACCCCAAGATCCTGGAAGAGAAGCTAGCCGGAAGCAATGTTACTTTCCTGCAGTATAAACTGCTGGCAACATCTGCCCTGAACTTCAGCTGAACCCTAGCTGCTGCCGTCGCAGCCCTACCTCTCTAGACAAACATATCAAGAGTTTCTGTTTTCCTTCATCCCTGGGTGATGTGAATAGCCAAGAACTACAGACACAACCCACTCATTATCAGCATTTCTGTCTCTGACAAACAGTTAGTTTATAGATAGTCATAATCTTGCTTCCTTCCGAATGCTTTCTCCTTGTAAACTGAACAGAAGAGAAAGTATGGAGACTGAAAGGTGTTGAATTTTCACTTCTCCTCCCTATGATCAAATATTTTTTCTTCTAAACCTCCATTCATATTCTCTCTCTCTCTCTCTCTCTCTCTCTCTCTCTCTCTCTCTCTCTCTCTCTCTCTCTCCCCCTCTCTCTCCCTCCATCCCTCCGTGCATGTCTTTCTCTGTGCGTCTCTCTGTGTCTCTCTCTCCCTCCCTCCCTCCCTCCCCCATCCATCCATCCATCCATCCATGTATGTCTTTCTCTCTGTCTCTTTCTGTGTGTCTCCGTCTCTGTCTCTCTCTCTGTCTCTGTCTCTCTCTGTCTCTCTCTCTCTCTCTCTCTCTCTCTCTCTCTCTCTCTCTCTCTCTTCCCCTCCTTCCCTCCCTCCTCCCAGTCTCTTGGAGGCTACACTGGTACTGAGCGTTGCATCACCACCAGGGAATAACCTACCACAAACCTAGAAAAGCTGGAGGCAGGAAGTCCATAAGTAAGTGTTCCTTCTCACCTGGGGCTCAGCAGAGCCGGACTGGAGCCTTTCAGTGGAGCCTTGTGGCCCCCTGACTTCTGTGGCATTCAGCCAAGCTGCAAAAATCCCCCCTTGATGAGAATTTCCTCTTTTCATAAAATTGATTTGAACACCAAACACTTCACATTGACCTCACCTTCAAGTATGAGTTGCAGTTGTGTCTGGAAAACCATGCTCCTTCAGCTTGGGGCTGAGGCAGAGGACTGAACCCCAGCCTCCTGTCTACAGTGGCCCTCTAAAGCGGACTGCCAGCCCGCACAATGTTAGCAGCTATTTTTATGAGATTCTTTTTTTAAGTACATTCATACATAGTGCTTTGAGTCTGCATTTTATACCACATAATTGTATAATACTCAAATGATTTAGACATTATAAATAGTCAGCTTTGAATGAATTAAGTGTACCAGAAAAATCCTTGAGTGATTTTTAAATAAGCAATATAAAAGAGATTTTGTATTTATTCACTTTAATTTCTTCAGTTTTATATACTGCAGACCAGGCTTCAGTCAGAAGCAAAACATCAATAAATAATTATAAACCTTTCTTTTGGGAAATTAAAAACTAATCTGTATCTCCCAAAAAATGTACTTTGTAAATATATATATATATATATATATATATATGCCCCCATGCTTGTAAAATGTAGTTTTTATAACGTTGAATAGTTTTTAGATATAAAAACACGATTCTTAGAAACAAACACACACATTGAAACTTTAACTCACACATTGGTGGGATCCTTTTGTACCTGGTTAATGAAAAACTTGGTCTGTTGCCTTCCTCCCAAGGGTCACAAGTGTGGCAGGTCCAAGACAGGATTTTTCGCTCTCCTGGGAGACTGCAGGAAATCACGGAAGAGGAGGTAGAGTTACGAGTAAGGCAGCGTCAGGCAAATGCCCGTTTCCACCTAGAGTACAGCCTGCAGGCTTGGTGTATGAAATACAGAGATGGTTGGAGACCACTACTACATTGCCTTTATACACAGTTTAAAGAAAAATATTAAAATCTGGTTTCATGGCATGCCCTAAGCTACCACTTCGGTTTGTTTGGGTTTGGGTTTGGGCACGGGCAGTAAATTACATGTATCTGCACAGATGTTGAAAATCTTGCTAAACCCTTGTCAAAGATTTGCTTGTTTTAACATTAGCCTAATTTATGATGACCGTGCACTCATAAGAGGTGCTTTCGTTTGCTGTTTATCCTTCTACCTGGAGCCCTGACACAATATACTGTGGAAAGGTTCTGCTGAGCCCCACAGAGGTACCACCTTGTATTTATGAGTGAAGCTTCACTGTTTGGCCCTTCAAAGCAAGAAGGGAACCAACAGGAAGCTATGTACTGTGGTAACATTGTAGGTGACTCGAAAACCAGTGTGATCCCTGTGTCCACTGTTGACTTAGAGACGTCTGGAGAAGACAGAGTAAAGTTCCCAAGTGGGAAGCTTAAGACCTCTGACTTTCCTTCAGTCTTGAAAATGGTTTTCTGAGTCCTGGAGAGATATTTCAACAATAAGTGTTTGGTGCTTTTGCAGAGGATCCAGGTTCAAATCCTAGCACCCAAATAGCAGCTCCAAGAGATCCATGTCCTTCGTGGGCACCACGAATGTACATGGTACACATACATACATGCAAGCAAACCCTCATGCAAATGTCTTAAAAGTACCTGTGCAATATCCCTATACGTTGCTTGACTGTTGATTTTTGTAGTATAGGTGATCCAGGCTTCAGCCATGGATAGCAGCCCTGGGATAGCTTGCCTTTATGTCTGTCATCATTAGAGCATTAATATTAAAGCCAGATCTTTAGTATCTTCATGGACCATTTTGCACACTGTGCTGGTGAACTGTGCCAAGTCGGGAGGCAGTGCTCTCTAAACAGTGCTCTCTCTGCCCCAGAGACTTGCCACACTCCCGTACCCACAAATGCACTAGACCCCATTGAACAGTGGAGAGGTATGGACTCCGAACAAGGCTGATCCACCTGATATTCATGCTGATGGTACGACTCCTCTCTATCCTTCTCTCCCCTCCCCTTCCTAAAAAACCATAAATAACTGGGAATCTTTTCTTTTACCTTCCAGTAAGGTGTATGTCCACTTTTTTACACATGAGAAAGTTCAGAGTTCTGAAACCCACCTTGTAACAGAAGTTTTCATTTTTAAGTATAAGCCCTCATCACCTGCCAGGCTTAACACCACTTTGGAAAAACTGATGAATTATTGGTCTTTGGGGATTGCATTAACTCCTGAGAGCCACCAGGGAGGAGGCTGCTTAGAGCCCTGATGAGGTAGTCTAAATAGTCCCCTGGCTGGCTACACTAATTAACACCCAGCACCAAAGTGAACAGTTAGCTCACTGACTCTCCCTGGGGACCTGGGCCCAATGTTTACTTTCTGCATTAGAACCAAGATACCTGGTGTTTGCTCCTTTGAACCTATTCGGGCCTGGAGTTTCAATTAAATGAAATCTAAAGAGAGATGTATTTCTTCTCTTCCTGCTTCTTCCTAGTCATCGTCCCTTTCATTCACCTCAAATTTCCTTCCACACGTCTGGCTGTGTCTTCCCTTTTATTGTTTCTTTGTAGACAATGATCCCAGAAGCAAGATCCATCTTCTCTAGATCCTTGGGAGGTCACAGCTGACTAATCTCTTCAAGGAAAAGCAAAACGCACGCATGTCACCAGCCGCGACACCAGAGTGCATGTCACCAGTGTCTATAGGATCCTCCTGTGTGCTTAACTTAGAAATATTTCATATGAGATTTATGCCTTAGGTAAATGTTTTGGCAAAAGGAGCCAACAAAGCCGGGCATAGTAGCAAACGTCATTAGTCCCTGCACTCAGGAGACAGGGGCAGTCTGGTTTACATAGAAGTTGTCAGGCCAGCCAAGACTACAGTGCGAGCCTCTGTCTCAGAGGAGGAGAAAAAAAAAATCACAAAAGAAGCCAAGACATGGAAGGTTTTATGGCATCTTTCAGCCCACATGATTGTGTTCAGCTGATCATAGTTGTGAATTAAAACAGTAAAATTTCTGTCTGGCTTAGTGAGTCACTCTGCTGGATTATTGTGAGAGCAACTTGCCATTGCCCATGACTCTGAGAGGAGACTGCTTCATAGAATAAGTATTTGATGACAAGGATGGGAGGAGACGCCCTCCCTGTGGGCACATTCTTGATTAGGGTTAAAGAACAAGCTGAGAGGGAACTTACAGGCAAACAATGGAAATTTGCCTGCAGTGTCACCAAAGTGCAAATTGCCTATCTCAACCCAAGTCACTATTGGGTTAAGGAGGGGTCACGAGTGACCTGGCTGAGGCTATCTAATCATCTTACTGACCTTCCTTTCTGTAGGAACCCAATCTCAAGCTGTTTTATGAAGAGCATGTGTGATTCTAAAGGTTAAATAAGGAAAGATGGGATTATGAATTAAATAATAACCAGAAGAGCCTAGGTTCCCCTTGTGCTTCATGCTTTCCTGCTATTGTTTTGTATATGACTGTGAGACAAAGAACTGCTCAGGTCAGGCACCATAAATTACAGTTTTCATACAATGGTGATCCACGAAAATGATTTCAAAGCTTGATCAAAGTAATTCCAAAGAGCCTTTTAAAACTTTTCTACAATACATGGGGGACAGGAAGTGTTCACGTGATGCCCTGATTCATTTCAGTGAGTGTAACAGAGTTCAATCTGGGTGCCATACCTATATTATAAAGAATACAAATCATTGATGAGGTGAGTACAACTTGTGCTTGGTGCTTCTAGTGTGAGGACAAAGATAGTAGGTTTTAATCTAGTTACTTACAACTATAAGTATTCGAAGTCACTTGAAAAGAAAAGATACATATAACTGAAGTTTTTTTCTTGACCATAGCTTGCCCATACTTATGTCTGCAAGTTATTTGCTGAACCATATTTGCCCCCAACACTCAAGGTGATATAACAGGGCTTACTTTGGTATTTATTTTTCATTCTTTTTCCCGCTCTTGAACTTCTCCTGTCTAATGTCATAGAAGAGGATGATAAAAACTAGGCTCTCAGTAGCAAAGTGGAGAGAGTTCTCAGTTTGACCATGTGTACAGTGAAGGTGGACCAGGGTAGCCATGTCAAGTGCAACTAACGACCCACACTACTCACTCAGACCAGCTTCACTCTTTTAAGAGAATGTCATTTTTAAATGCTAGCATGAAATATAACCACATCAATTGTGTAATAACGGTTGAAGTTCAGCATTTAATTGAGGGCCAAACATGAAGCCAGTGACCATTAACCTAAAATGGCCATGAATTCTCCTGGAAGCTGCTGCTGTTTAAAGAGATTTCTAGAATAACTTAAGCTGATCCTCTGCAGTGGGGAGGTCATTTTTCACATCCAAAGCAAAGTCATTCATTCAGAAATAATTTAGTATATCTGTATAGACTTTCTGGTATTTTCTCTCTCTCTCTCTCTTTCTTTCTTTTTTTTTCTTTCTTTCTTTCTTTCTTTCTTTCTTTCTTTCTTTCTTTCTTTCTGTCTTTTTTTAAACTATTTTGGAAGGACTCAAAATCCAAGCAAAACTACCTCTCTTTACAGAAAACCAAAGTTCTTTTTTGAGCAAATTGAAAAACAAATGCTGTTTGTGTTCTTACTAAATATCTTACTGGCCACATTATTTTGTGTTTGTTTAATGTAAATTTCCAGTTAGATTACTATCTTCATGGGGGTGGGGGGAACCATATCTATTTCATTGACTTCTCTACTCTCCAGAACTTATCAAAATTCCTGGTATAGAGTAGCTGATCAGTAAGTGTTGTATAACAAAATGATTGCTAAATTTATATTGAACATGTTCTCACTTTGATTACACAAATAATTGGAGCCATTTCTCTTTTTCAGGTAAAAAAAAATTAAATAGTCACTGGAATTTAAAAAGCAACATATATGTTGATGTTAAAGAATAAATTACTTTAGGAACTTCTCAAAATTTCAAAGCAAATTTATGAAGAATATTTTTTGAGACACACTACTTTCAAGGGGAATTCACCAATAATTTTATCCACTGACTTGCTAACAATATTAGAAATCTTATTTTTTTCTTTTAAAGATAGACTTACCTTTATGTTTTAAATTCTATTATTAACATAATTACCCTTAACAATTAATTAGGCCCCAAATCCACGTATTTAACACAGAGAATTGGAACTATTTGGGGGTGTTTTTAGACTCTCTATAACTGGCACTATTTGGGGTGTGGTCAGACTCCCTATAACTGACATTTTTTATTGATCCTTCTTATAATACCTAGTTCATGTCAAAATGCTTCCTGGTTATGAAAGTGGCCGGCTGGCTTTAGAGAAAGCACCTCTGGTCCTTAGCCTCTGGAATCTGGCCTTTGAAGTGAAGCTGCCCACACTGCTCAGTGGATGCATCCTTACTAGTCATTAACTCAAATGCCTCATCATTTGAAAGCCACACACACTGGGATCAGTTTTCCAGAGTTCTCAAAGAAGCATCTAGAGAGAATTGACCCACCCTACAGGTACCCATGCGACCTGCCCATCTTTGATATTAGATATTCCTGATGTATTTCTAGCACTGAGGCTATTTAAGACACGAATACTTACCAGGACTCCAGTGTGTATTTACAAGTCTTGGAAGTATCGGGGAACTTTTTTAGGGTAATGAAAATATGTAAATAAAAAAATAAATTAAAAAGAACTTGGAAAAAATAGTTAACTCCTCAAAATGGAAACAACAGGAGGCTTGAAATTTTCAGAAGAGACAATCATTACAGTAAGAGAAGGAGATGTGTGGAGATTTTAATAAAGTATTTTAGCCAAACTCACTGTTCAACAAATAGTTTTGTATTTGCCTATGGTACTGGACTTGCTGCTTTTGGGATAGATTCCAAGGTCAGGTTCAGCTCAACTCTGGTCACAGGCTTTCGTCCTCGGTGTAGGTAATATGTGGACACCTCATATGGTCTTTCTGCCCTGGACCACTCATGTCAAGTACAAAAGCATTCTAAGCATACAGAATTCCTTGGCCTAAGTACTAAAACCAGCAGTGGCATTTTCCCACAGCATTGTAACATCAAATAAAGTTTCGGTTTCTAACTAAATTATGTGAATGTAGTTCACATAATTGGGTCTGGAGAGACGGCTCTGTGATTAAGAGCTCTACCCTTGCAGAAGACGTAGGGTCAGGTCCCAGCACTCAGTTTAGCACCTCACAACTCCTGACAACTCCAGTGTCAAAGAAAGAGGGACCTCTAACTTCTGAGGGCACCTGCACTCACATTCAAGCACCTGCACAACACACACACACACACACACACACACACACACACACACACATACTTAATAAAAATAAATCTTTGATAAAATTCAATAAGCCAAATGTATTAATCATATTGTCATTTTAAAATAAGTTATACAATAGAAGCACACAAATTAGTAGCTATAGCAGTAAAATAGATACCCATAAATTGCATGATGGTGTTGATTAAAAACAGCATCTATCATTTTAGTTCTTAGAGATCTGCAGTTTGAAGACTATCTTAGATTAGATAGTCTTCTACACTCTCTAGTTTGAGGATTTTATTTCTTTGTGAGTTGGTGGTTGGCTGATTGGGTGGCTAGAAATTTTGGTGTGGTTATTGTTCTGTTTTATATTTTGAGGCAGACTCTCACTATGTAGACCATACTAACCTCAAACTCACAGACAAGGTGGGCAGCATGATCCCTAGGCCAATGAGACTGCAGATACTGTATAAGAGACAGCTGGGCTGAGCATGGTGGTGCAGGTCTTTAACCTCAGCATTTGGGAGCAGAGGCAAGTGGATCTCTGTGAATTCAAGGCCAGTTTGGTCTTAGAAAGGGAGTTACACAGAGAAACCGTGTCTCCAAAACAAAACAAACAAAGACAGCTGTTCATGAGTCAAGAGAGTGAGCCAGTAAGCAATGTTCCTCCATGGCTTTTCGGTTCCTGCTTGAGTTTCTATCCTGGTTTCTCTCTGTGATGGGTAGTGACCAGTATTCTAAACTGAAATACAACCCTGGTGTTTATCACAGCAACTGAAAAGCAAACTAGAAGAGGCTAATCATTTATTCCTGAGAGATTCCAATACTTTAAATTATATTTATAATTTATAAACAAAAAAATATACTTTTAGTGATTACTCTTGGACCTTACTGTTTAAGCCCTGCCCAGATGCTGTGACTTCTATAGTAGATATGAGCTGGGATTTTTCTATCTATTTTACTTTCACCTTAAGTCTCCAAAACCCCTTAAGACTCGGTAACAACTAGGTTCCTTGAATGGCCATCTAGCCTGAGAATGAGCCACTGAATAAATAATAAATAATGAAGATAGTCTTCCTCTGTCCAATTTACAATTAGTTTCTTTTCCTTACACTGGTGGGGTGGGGCGTGGAGTCTCCAGGTTGCATTTACTGTATTTCCTTACTCTAAAGATAAGATTATATTTAAACAAACTGATCATCCCTAGGAATGATCAAACCCCCTAATCAACATATAATGTTCTAGAACTATACTCAGGAGAGCCCAGGAGGCAAACATCCTCTGTAGCAGTCTAGAGTCCCTGCCACCCTATTCAATAGACACCAGACTGGCTAAGGGCTTCAGACTTCCTCTGTAAACTGAAATAACACTCATCACACAGGACTGTTACAGGGATTAAATAAGATTAGCGTTTGATACACTATCAATCACAGCTGCTCTAAAACTGGCATCATCATAGATTATAGCTGTTACATATTATATAACTATTAATAAATTATTGGTACATAGAAGGATCCATTTCAGGGCCTGAGGATATAGCTCAGAGGGTAACGTGCTCCCTGCTCATGCTTCAGGACCTAAGTTTAGGGCTCTAGCACTCACCTAAGCTAGTCAGGGTTCCATGTGCTGTAACCTTAGAGTTGTTTGAGGAGCAGAGGCCATGGGACTCATTGGGTAGGTACTCTAGCTGAAATGCCTGGAGGCTGTAGGCTCATTTCAGAAATCAAGGAAGCAAGTGATAGAGGAAGACATTTGGTGTTGATCTATAGCCTATATATGTGCACAGACATGTGAGAGTACCTGTAACACATAATCATACAACACACACACACACACACACACACACACACACGCCCCCACAAGATATTTCACTATTGATATCCAGCACTGCCCACTACCACAGCAAATCCCCTTTGGGGTCACTGACCATATGCAACATTTAAAAAGCTGTATTTTCTATGTTGGTTTAGAAGTCATTGTGAAGTAGACGGTTTGGCCTTGTTCCATCTGCTTTTCTGACACCAATTTAGAACAACAAAAGTTAGCCAGAAGTTGAGAGCAGCAGGAGAAGGTCATCCTTTGAGAGCAGACGTGTGTTGACTTCGTTGTTTGCACAGACAGATATCCAGTTTACATTCCTGCGCTCCTCAGAGTGTGGAGACAGCCAGCCTGTATTTCTTTTGATACTGACAGTAACCTTTGCCATAAATACAACCTCAGCAGCCAGACAGAGCAGGAATCAGCCAGCACTTACACATCTGATTGACAGCCCAAGTCCTGGTTCACCAGATGCACCCCTAAACCTTTGTGGGTTTGTCATCACAGAGAAGCTTGTTTAAGGGGCTCAAAACACCTTCTCTGGCCATTGTTAGTTCAATAAAATAAAAACATTGATGCTATCTGAATTTGATCTTTGGAAAAAAAGAAAAAGGCAAAATAGAGGGAAGTGGACAACTAGCAGCTTGCTCCTGGATTCTCTCTCTGATGATTGTGACACCATAAAAAAGGTTTTAGGGTTTTTGTTCGTTTGTTTGTTTGACGATGTGACTTTCAACAGCATACCACTCCCAAACATAAACCTCGTCAGATAACAGGCAACCTGAACTATTTTTGAACAGTTGAAATGACACCACTGCTCCCTTTGAGAAAAGTGTGCTGTGCTGACAGGCTGTGACCTGCCTTCCCATTGGCTCCTTAAAACACTAGAACAATCGTGTGAGTCCCAGAGTGCAACTCCTCACACCAAGGGCATGAGGAGCAGTGTGCAGAGTCCACTGAGTGGAACAATCCCCCTACCCCGACCCCGGGTATCTGAGTGTCCTTGTGTTCTGTTCAGAGAGCCTGACAAATCCAGCTTTGCATGTTGTAGCTTCTAAAGAGAAGGGTTGATCTCTCTTCACTCATTCTAGACTATCTGAAAACACTGAGATATTTTTTGAAATATTAAAATGTATAACGAACAAATCACTTAACTACTATTGTAGTATAAGTTACCCAGACTGGCCTGCAGTCAACATCCAGGGAATGTCTATTGATAGGCACAGCCCATAAAAAGGGACACAGAAATACCCAGGAGGAGGCTCCCCAGGGTCCTTGCCACAGCTCTAGTTTCAATCATGGGTAACTACAAGTTAAGAGGATAAGTTCTAGATGGCTTTACTGAGGTTTCCTTGTGTCCCCAGTGTCCCCTTCCCTTACAAGTATGTTCTAGATCTATAAAAAGAATGACATACCAACAATTTCCCAGCACCCAGGAGACTGGAGGAGGAGGGTTGCAAATCAAGGCTAGCCTGAGCTACATAATAGTAAGACTGTCTTAAAAGGAAAAATTCTTGATGGAAAATAGATTATTTTTTTAAAACCTCTTTTTTTTTTTAACTTTAACTCATACAAAGTGAAAGTTAAGCAGACTAGTCCTTGGGAATCACTTTTCAATGGGCCCATTTTTCATAGTAGACTGTACAGTATAAAAGTGATTTAGACTTGGCAATCAAATTTGAAAATTTCAGGTTAATTTGCATTGGACCCAGCTTCTTGGCACCATAATTTTAAAACATAAAGTCTTCACAAAAACTGGAGCTGTATGTAGTGTGTGTGTGTGTGTGTGTGTGTGTGTGTGTCTGTGTGTGTCTGTGTGTGTCTGTGTGTGTGTGTGTGTGAGAGAGAGAGAGATGCTGGGAACTACATCTTGGGTCTCTCATATACTAGGTAGGCAATTTACCATTGAGCTATGGCTTCAGCTCTTTAATCTGGTGATCAGCTAAGTAAGTCAGGTTTAAGTTTATGACATCACCATAGCATCCATTCCTTCCCTTGCCTACAGCACTAGAAATGTAGTGAGGAAGGGCTTCCTGGTGCTGTAGGAACCGTAACTACCCCCCTAGGCTGGTAGGGAAGGCTCTCTAGAAACATCTGATTGGCCCATGTAGCTTCTTCCTGGAGGACCTAATGTGTCAGTTCCAGAACAGACCAGTAAATAGACCCTTAGGACAGAAACCTATGGAGACAGTTATCGTTTCCTGCCTGCCTGCCTAAAAGAAAGATGACACATGGAAGATACAATTTACTGCCACACAAATCGCTAACCCTCTGCCTCCGCTTCCCCCTCCCCCTCCCCCCTCTCTCTCCTTCATGTCTCTCTTCCTCTCTTTTCTCTCCCTCTCTTTACCCTCAGGGCACCTCTTTTCATCCTCTCTAACAGAATGCAATTTTATCCTGGAAATGGAAAAAGGATTTATCACACTATGACCAGGAAGATGAACCTTAGCCCTGAATCCTCAGTACCACGCATAACACAGAGGTGGGAATGAGAGCTTACTTGGATTTTTTGGAAGGTTTTTCTTCCCTCAGGAAAGGAAGGGCCTCTTCTGCCATGTCCACCTTCTCAGTGTTAGGATGGAAAGGTGGAAGCTGTGATAGCCACTTGAGACCATGAGGAAAGCAGCCAGAACTGTTAAGCCAAGGTTAGTAGTGCAGTCCCTTCTACCTGAGGAGAAAGCAAACGAATCTTTTTTTTTGCAATTTCATTGGGAACTGTGTTACTTGCATCCAAATGCATTCCTAACCGAAGCAAAGACCGTGTGAATTACAGCCTGTGGTAATCTCTCATTCTGTCCTATGAGAAGTATGTGGTCAAAATTTCCAACCAATTTACTGATTTATCAGACATATCCAGAGACGCCCACTCTTCACCTAAATTCTACAAGTGGAAACTTGAGGGTTCTTTGGAAAGTCGATTGGGTGGTGTTTTGCTGGGGCCAACTCGTGGAGGAACGTTTTGCTAAAGCAGACACACAGGAAAGAGTGTTCTGCTAAAGCAAGCAGGTGAAAGGACATATGATGAAGGATTCTTTGAGAATGACACGCATATACTGATCCACCTTATGTTTTATAATTTAGCTGCATTTCTCGGGAGACCACAGAGAGAAACATACCAAAAAACATTCTGGAGGTATGCTGCAGTTTGTTGCTGATTCCAAGGCTGATTGGATGCACATGCTGAGGCAAGGCACCTGGAGGACACGGGATGTTTGAAGGGTATAAATAGAGCTCAATGGTGGGAAGGAGGAGGAGCTTGGCTTGCTGGTACAGCTAGCTGTGCAACTGATCTTTGCTTCTCTGAGAGGAGCCCAGCTGAGAACCTCTCCCCATGTCCCTCCTGGTCCCTCCCGCTGACTTGAGCTGGGGTTGAGGCCTGGCTGTCTCTACTAGGTCCTATCACCCCTGTTGCTAACAAGACTCACTGAACTGGACTGCTGGTGTGCGTGTGAAGTGTTTGTGAGTGGAACAAGCTGTCGCTACTAACTTGTACTGGCTGGTTTTGTGTGTCACCTTGGCACAAGCTGGAATTACCACAGAGAATGGAGACTCCCTTTTGAGGAAATGCCTACAGGAGACCTAGCAGTAAAGGATTTTCTCAATTAGTGTTCAAGATCAAGGGTGGGAGGTTCCATTGAAGGTGGTGCCATCCCTGAGCTGGTAGTCTTGGGTTCTATAAGAAGGCAAGCTGAGCAAGCCAGGGGAAGCAATCCAGTAAGCAGCATCCCTCCATGGCCTCTATATCAGCTCCTGCCTCCAAGTTCCTGCCCTGTGTAAGTTCCTGTCCTGACTTCCTTTGGTGATGAACAGCAATGTGGAGGTGTGAGCTGAATAAATCCTTCCCTCCCCCAACTTGCATCTTGGTCATGATGTTTTGTGCAGGAATGCAAATCCTGGCTAAAACACCTGTGAACTGAACTTCTGATTTCCAGAAAACAGAGACAGGAGTTGCTCCAAAGAACCTTTCTAAATAGGTCCACTTGCCCCATATCCTTTCTTTCCCATTATCTCTGGTGGGTGGTGAGCTACGAGGGAGGTTAAAGTGTCTAAGAACCAGCATTAAAAATAAGGTTTGAAAAAAATTAAGTTACAAATACTAAGAAGGAAGCTAATTCTCATGCAACAACACAACATTTTTTGCCCATCTGTTCAGGGTCTAAAGCCTCCGGAATGTCATTAGTAGAATTGATGTGAGGGCTAAAAAGAGGGCTCAGGAGCTCAGGGCTCGGACTACTCTTGTTGAGGGTCCCAATTTGATTCCAAGAATCAACAAGGTGGCTCACAGAGACTTGCAACTCCCTTTCCAAAGAATCCAGTGCTCTCTTCCGACCTCCATAGGCACTTCATTCTTGTGGTCCACAGACACACACAGTCAGGATAGTCTTATGTATCCTAAGCTAATCTAGAACTCATGATCCCAGTGCTTCAGCATCCTGAGTGCTGAGATTATGGGTATGTATCACCATGTGTACCATCCATAGACACCAAATAAAAATTAAAACTAACAATATAGATCTTAAAAATAACAATGCAAAAAAATAATAACAAGGCAAAAATTAGAGAGCAAAGGAGTCTCACTAGAGAAAACAAATCCTTAGTGAATAGAATTATTTTCCAATAATCATTTCTCCTGTTCTTCCCCCATCCCTGCTTGCTCAAAAGAACATTATTTTCACTGAATTACGTAATTGAATATGTTATCTACTTCCTTAATTTCTATTAAATATTAGAGTAATGAGGACGGAGGTAGCTGAGATGGGTATGTAATGTGCCTCTAACTCAAACACACATGATGATTTGTGAAAGAGGAGGCAAAGCCCGGTCCTGAAGTCTAGGACTTCAGCTTGGATGCTGGAGCCACTCACGGATCCAGCTTTCACAAGATCCTGTGGGTTCAGCAATTTACTTCCTCAAGTCTCTTCGGTAACTATGGAGATAGTACCACTTGTGTTTAATTTGCAATGACGCAAACATTTGATGCATCTAAAGTACTAATGTCAGAACCAAACTACAGAGAAGCTTGATAAATGTAGCCATCACTAGTACCTCTTTTCCAAATATGGTCATGGTAACTCACAGATGTCAAGTAATTCGTCCAGTAAAATCTTAGAAAAGCCAGTTTACCACTAAAGAATTATTCATTTATTCATCTAGGCACATAGAAAACTGTTTCGAATCTTGGACGGCTAGCCATGAAAAGCCCTAAGCAGCCACTATGAAGCTATTAGAACAACTGACATAAAAACCTTATCTGCCAGACATGGTGACACACAACTTTAAGCTCCCCACTAGGGAGGCTGAAGCCCTTAGATTGTGAGTTTCAGGCCAGCCTAGGATATACAGTAATACCCTGCCTGAAAACAAAATAAAATAAAACAAAAATGGCATCAAATGTTGAAGGAAAATGTGAAGCAGCTAGAATATACATTGCTGATTGCCAGGCAGTGGTGGCACACGCCCTTAATCCCAGCACTTGGGAGGCAGAGGCAGGCGGGTTTCTGGGTTCGAGGCCAGCCTGGTCTACAGAATGAGTTTCAGGACAACCAGGAATACACAGAGAAACCCTGTCTCAAAAGAAAGAGAAAGAGAGAGAGAGAGAGAGAGAGAGAGAGAGAGAGAGAGAGAGAGAGAGAGAGAGACTTGAAAGAATGCTAGCTCTTTGCTTAAACATTGAGGAATGTATTATAAAATTAACCCAGCACAACTATTTCTGAACATGTACCCAAGAGAAA
>JADRCD010216361.1:2019-25748 GCA_019843815.1 Montemys delectorum
AAATCCCTCCATGGCCTCTGCGTCAGCTCCTGCTTCCTGACCTGCTTGAGTTCCAGTCCTGACTTCCTCTGGTGATCAACAGCAATGTGGAAGTAAGCTGAATAAACCCTTTCCTCCCCAACTTGCTTCTTGGTTGTGATGTTTGTGCAGGAATAGAAACCCTGACTAAGACAACCACTAAAATCATTATTAGTGTCATATAACACTTTATTAATTTCTCTTCCTCTTAAAATTCTTCTTGAAATGTTTTTCATAAAAAAAAAAAAACATCAAAACAAACAGAAAATGTGAACCCTGTCTTCTCAGCTACCATGTTCCTATGCTGCCCCTTCTTCCATTTATACACTGTAAGGTTCATGTCAACTTCCATAACTACCACCATTTCCTGGTGACCTAACTCCATCCTTCTCTACTCCTTAGTGCATTCTATACAAGCATCTGCCTCCCAAGTCAATTCAACATTTTTTTTTTTTTGATTTTTTGAGACAGGGTTTCTCGTTGTTGTCCTGGTTGTCCTGGTACTCACTCTGTAGACCAGACTCAGAAATCCACCTGCCTCTGCCTCTCAAGCACTGGAATTAAAGGTATGCACTACTACTGCCCAGCAACATTTTCATTTTTTAATCTATATTAATATACCTGCCAGTTTTGAAAGTCTACTTAATTTTTTAAATTTGCATTATGCCATCTGAACTCGATTCTTTACATTGAATTTCTTGTCCTTGTCTTTCTGCCTTTTTGCAATTTCTCTCATCTGGTTTGTAAATGTAGGGGAGATGGAAATATTAAAGGCCAGTATTGCTGTATTTCTCTTCCACTACTTTCGACAGTTCAACACCATCAGGACCAACTATTTGTAACTACAGTTGGTCATTTGTTTGTTTGTTTTGCAACTGATCTGATCTCACTATTTTCTTTCTTTTATTATTCTGATGATTGCATAGTTTGCTAACAGTATTTTCTCTTTTTTCCCCACACTGTTATTGCCACCACCACTACCAAAAAGAAAACAAAAATAAAAACATAAAAAACAAAAAATAAAAATAAACACAAACATACCTTCTCTTTTCATGAAATTGCATATCAGATTTCAAGTTTTCAACTACATTTAATCATATAGAAAGATACAACTCTTTAGAGCTTGGGAAACAAAATTGGAAATTTATATTCCTGATATAACTTTCCCTTGGAGGCTTAATGCTGAATAAATTCACACTTTCTAGTTCTTTCTGAATTCTGGCTGGCTGGTTGAACTCAGCTGTTCTAACCAAATCTCCTCTCCATGCTAACTGATTCAAACTGGCTTTTCTAGGCTTCTCACTAAATTGTTTTGCTTGGTCTCAAACTATTTGTTCAAGTAGATTAGAACAAATTGTTCTAAACTTCTGGCTCCTTCTCATTCTCTGGCTAATTTGCAGCCTTGTTATAGGATTAAAATTCCTATAAAGGGAAATATTATACAATTGTATGGCTTATGTTTGTTTGCTTTGAATGTAACTAACTGGTAATTTCTTTCTTTTTTTTTTTTTGGATTTATTATTTTTTTTTTTTAGATATTTTCTTTATTTACATGTAAATTTTCCCTTTCCCAGTTTTCCCTCCAAAAACAAACAAACAAACAAACAAAAACAACAAGAACAAACTTCTTTTGCCTCCCCCCTCCCCATGCCTGCCACCCCACCCTCTCCCACTTATTGGCCCTGGCATTCCCCTACACTGGGGCACAGAACCTTCACAAGGCCGAGATCCTTTCCTCCTATTGATGATCGAATTTGCAATCCTCTACTATACACATGCTGCCAGAACATTCAGTCCCACGCTGTATAGTCCTTGATTGGTGGTTGGGTCCCTGGGAGCTCTGAGGGTACTAGTTAGTAATTGTTGTTCGTCCTAAGGGGCTGCAAACCCTTCAGCTCCATAGAACCTTTCTCTAACTCCTTCATTGGGGACAGTGTACTGGTAATTTCAACCACACATTCAATGCTCCAGCTACACAAAGGTCTGGTTTAGAGTTAGTCTTGGCTGCTCTCTCATGTTTTTCATCATTGTACAAGAAATGCCCTGTATGTCATTTGTCTTCAAAGGCTTGTGTTCATCTCCCCATTAAAATTTTTCTGGGCACCTGAAATTCAGTTTGAATTTGAGTCACTTTGCATTTTACAACACTTAGGCCCAGGACATGCTAACCCAAACTATGACAGTTTGACATCTGAACCAACAGGACTCTTCTTCCCTGTGACAGACCAGAAAAGCAAGGTTGGCCTTTCATCAGAAGCACACCCATTTCCTGTAGAAAGAAATAACTTCATCACTGACACTAGCAAAGAGAGGAGATGATTCTGAATGCACAGGACTTTCTATGCTGTCCCCATTTATTAATAGGTCACCCCCGTTTTATCCAATCATAGATTTTCATAACTGTCCATTTGTCTATAAAATTAACACAAAAAGTACACAGGTTTGGGGCTAAGGAGATGGATCAGTGAATAATGGTCTTGTTCTGCCAGCTTGATAACATGATTTTTGCTTTTACCAGGTAAGAGGCTGGCACTGTGGTCCTCATTTGTATCCACAGAGTTGGGAGATAGAAAGAGACAGATTACTGCTGCATCTAAGCTAGCTAGTCTGCCTTGGGGGAAGGCACCTTCACACATATTGTATCAACAGACTATAAATTTATTCCCCTATAATCTCAATTGTTGACTTCTGTGCCAGCTGCACCATTCCAGGCTGTCAGGATATACTAATTTTGGTCACTTCTTTTCCTGTCCAAAAAGAAAGGCAAGCTGCATGGGGGAGGAATCTCCCACCATGCTAATAGTTTCCTTTTTCTTCCTTTGTACAAGAAAAAATTATGTCCTTTGAGCAATAAAGTACTCACTGCTGAAGCTGGGGCAGGAAGAGAGAGACAGAGGGATAGAAACAGGAACAAGCCAGAGAGGTAAAGCAGACAGAGTCACTTGGAGGGATGCAGTTGAGTCTGGTGGGTTAGCTGATGATCTGCCCCAGCAAACAGGCCATTGGCCTTATGCTATACAGATGTCTCCATGTCTTCATTATTAAACCCCAATCAGGACCCCAAAATTCCCATAATATGTCTGGTAGAATCCCTGAGCTCCATTTTCAGAGAGAGACTCAATCTTAAAAAATAAGGTGGAATAAATAGAGGAAGATACATATGGTATGATTTCCAGCCTCAGAACTCTTCCAAATATGTATACACACACACACACACATGATAAGGACACCTTCATGCGAATGTGGATACAGAAGAAAATACACAGGATTCCTAGTACATTGAGGCCTCATTTTTAAATGTTACTATATCATGCAATCTTTATATTAGACCCTTATCGTGCCTTCTTAATCTGTCACTAGTTTTAGAGGCCTTAGTGATAAACAGGGATGAGTGAGAAAAGTCACTTGTTTTTCTCTCTCAAAATATGGTTTGATTTGTAAAGCTATTACTAGACTCCTGGGTCATTTGCCTCCAATGCATATTTTGGTGATGTTATTATAACAGTTATATTTTAAAGAATTGAAGCGAATGTCTTTACTGGCCCACAAAATGAATAGTATATTATCCCTTTGTATCAAGAGTACTTTACTCAGGTCAGTAATGATAAAAAATAAACAAACAAACTGCAGTCTACTTTATATACAAAGTAAAAATAATTCCTTATCTTGTCTGGTACTGCACACCTGTACTCTTTGCACTGGGACAGTATAAACATGAAGAACATGAGTTCAAGTCTAATCTATGCTGCATAGAAAGTAAGTCCCCAGCCTTTGTCATAAGACCCTGTCTCAAGCAACAAACACAAATCAGTTTTTTGAAAATCTTCTAAGTATAGAAAAAAAGAGATAATGTTGATTGCAATAATTAACAACTCAGAGTCCTCAAACAATACCTCATGAAGAATTTTCTTTTGTACTGATTCATATGTATATATATACATTTTGTTTATAACAAATGTTTAATACTAAGTATACTTCAATGCAGATTTATCAAGGCAACAAAGTAATTAAAAAGTCCTTATGACAAAGAAATATTATATGCTCTTTATCTTCCATTTATTAATTAAATTCCTAAGTAAAACATAATGTATGTTCTTATTTCATGTTTTTGCACTTGCCTTTACAGTGATTAATACAACTCTGATGCATTAGTGCCAAATGTAACATTCTTTCATATCTATGAATTCCACAAGTCTTCAGCCATGAAAAAAAGATAGTTTCATGCTGTTTTTTAAAATGTCTGGGAAATAATCATTTATTTTCTTTTTCTGCCATGTCTTTTTTGATCTGCATGTCCATTGAAGATAAGTAGAGTAGGAATATTAAGTACTGTTACTACTCTCGATGGTAGAAGAACTGAATCTATCAGGGCCACCTCACCAGCGATGTACTTGACTTGCCAGGTGCAAGCGTCTGTCCAATTTCATAGCCTTCCTAATACCTTTCTTGAATTTTGAAAAGCAAAATCACTTTGACAGTTGCATGCTCTATTTTTAGAATCTGTGCCTTTTGTCACATAATTATGCATAATCTTCTATGTGCATGGAGCATGAAGACAATACAGGGAAGATTTAAAGAGCTTGAACTACCAGAGTATAAATGACACATGAAGCAATCTTAAATTCAATCAACATATTCACTTCTACAAAGAATCTTTCCAAACATTATCTTTGTTCATGCCTGGCTCAACATTAGAAACAGCACTTTTAGAGTTAGAGTTGATATTTGAAAAAGGCAAACAGTTGAGAACATCCAAGATTACTTTAGGTTTAACTTTCTAATAGTATTCAATGTGAAGAAAAATATTCTGCAAAGTAGAAATTTCCAAGCCTAAATAATTATACATATACATTGATTCCTTTTCCTTACTTCTTTAGGTCTACATTCTATGCATGTGGCTTAAGACAAGATAATGCTGAGAGAAATAGTACAGTAGATGCTTAGTTCCAAGAATTGGCACACATAAAAACAGTCTCAATGGGTTGGCAGAACAGTAAATTGGTATTAGATTTTGGAAAGAAACTTTGGAATCATTTTCAATAAGTAATATATTTTATCACATAAGTTAGGTATCTGGCTCAGAAAAATGAAGCAGCTTTAACTAACAAATCATGAAAATAATAAACACTTCTGATACTTGATATATCACTAAAAGTTCACAATGTGGTAACTTTCTGCTACCAGAAATTTGGGATATTTTGTTAGGCAGATGCATTTAGTAGTAATGATGGGAACAAAGAAAATTAAATGTCTGAGAAACATAATTTTCCAAGAAAGCATTGGTACAAGAATAAGTCAGGACCTTTCTCAGGATTTATATATTTTTTCTCAATTTCTTTCCCATATCAATCAAAAAGAATAGATAGAAATAATTATGAAACATCACAAGATAATGGCTCTAGTTTTTCTTAATATCTCTATTAGTTTTACTTAACAGATAGAAATAAAGGCATATATTCATGAATGAGCAAACCTTTTGGGCTACATTGGACATAAGATGTATTCTTACATCATGTTTTGAGTGATTACACCTCCAAATACTATAGCAATACATCCTAACTGAAGCTAGTTATAGCTGCAAGAGGTTCCTAAATAACCTTTTGCTTTATGGGCAAGTCATTGCTTTTGACATTCAAATACTATTCTCTTAGTACACAGAGGAAAAGAGCACTACAAGATAGTTTTACTGAGTTACAATAATATTCCAGATGAACTTCCAACCCTTTATAACCTAGGACAGAACTAATAGCTACTAATTATTTCTTGTTTCTGAACTGAAAGTTGAAATCTGAGAAAAAGAATGGCATATCTCCAGGTGAGGCTAATGAAAAGCTACATACCTCCCTCTTATCTAGATGGTAGGTCCACTTTAGGCTGCTAAGAAGTGTAAATTTTTGTGTCACAGTAAACAACTAGATGGCACCTAGATGAGAAAGTCAGACTCACAGTGTCCTGAGTTCGAGTGGGAAGATGTTAGGAATGTGGAAAGATGATTAGTAGAAGAGGTCATCTTGATGTTGCTTTTACATTTTAAAGTGCCCCTCCCCTACTACCTGGGGGTTAAGATAGAGTCTAGAATAATCCAAATGTTTTGAGTAATGAGCCATGTGATTTTTGTTTATTACTAAGAAAATAGATACAAAACAGTCTGTGAGCTATGTGTAGGAACCAACTTTCACTCAGTAACATGCATGGTCGGCATCACAGTTTCATTCTGCTTCACAAGTCTTTCTTTCAGAAGATTGTCCCTAAAGCAAGATCTTTCACCATTCCTGGTATCTTTCCCCATATTAAAAAACAACAAAACAAAACCAAAAACAAACAAACAAAAAACAAAAAACAAAACAAAACAAAACAAAAGCCAAGGAATATTTGCTCCTATGTCAGAGAGATTATCCACTTCTATGTAAGGGCCATTTTGTATTATAGAAGAAATGACTATGAATTAACAATAGTAGCAATATTCCAGGCAGTGGTGGCACATGCCTTTAATCCCAGCTTGGTAGGCAGGGGCAAGTTTGAGGCAAGCCTGGTCTACAGAGTGTGTTCCAGGACAGCCAAGTCTATACAGAGAATCACTGTCTCGAACCTCCCCCCGAAAAAAAAAAAAAACCCAAAAAACCAAAAACAATAGTAGCAATACCTCTAACCATTTTACTACCAACAGAGGCAAAGTGAACATGAACTTTACTTTCATATTCTGGGTTTCATAGAAGAAGGTGATGAACTGGGAGAACAATGATCATTTATCTAATCTTCTAAAACTTAAAAGTACAAATGCATGTGTATACATGCCACAGGTGTCACGTGTATCCTTCCTCCTCAGTTTTAATAACATGGTTCTATTGCACAAAGTAAACAGTATGACTATATATCATTTCATACATGCATGTGACACTCTGATTATATTTTACCCCTTGTCACTTCAGCATCTCTCTCCTTCCTCCCTCTGCCCCCTTTAATTTGATGTTTCCCTCTCTCAAACTCTACATAGAATTTGGTCTCACTTTCAATATTCTAACCTGATTTGGTGCTTATCATGTTTTCTTGTTTTTAGATATACCTTTTTTTTCACATTCAGTTTGTTCTTGAAGCATATGGGAAAAAAAGTGATTACATACAAGAATTTCATGCCATCCATATTCATTATACCAATGGAATCAGTTCACACCCTTTGAACATTTTAATGTTGATTAAGAGAGAGCAAAAGAATGAGAGTGAGAAGAAAGATTTCTTTTTTTAGAGGAAAAGAATTTTTCAAGGCTCATTATTATAAAACAAATGTAAAGTGTCTTTCTCCCCCACTTTTCATATATATATATATATATATATATATATAATTTATTGCTTTTATTATAAATTTTCTATAAGGTAAAATTAATAGGTTATGCTGCTTAAACTTGATTTAATATTTAACTAATTTATTCATGTAATGAGTCCACATCTATCTACATAATGCCAATAAACACCATGAAAATATTAGAAATAAAAGATGTTTAAGACTAATTGTACTTTTGAGAATTTAACACACATTCTCAATTCAACATTGTTAAACAGGCTTTAAACTATGTAAAACATATATCATCAGATGCTCAAATGTTCTTTAAATTACTTTGTAGAGTGCTATACAACTCAATAACTTAGTACAGTAATCCTTCTTAAGAATGGAAACAAAATGCTTCCTATAGACAGACTTATATCATAGTTTATGAAGAAATAAAAGTAGATAAATTCCAGGAGCAAGAGAACTCAGAAAAGAGTATTTGTAGGTTGAAAGGCAGTATGTATTTATGTAAATATAATAGTAATATTAAATAACATAAAAGCTTATTTTTCTATTTTACAATGAATTTCATAGTTAAAAATCAGTCCAAATGCTGCAAATCCTTCTGCATATACCTAAGTATATGATGACATTGCGAATGTAAACAAAGGAAGAAACAAAAATGTTTCGTATGCTTAGATTGTAACTTTCTAGAATAACCTATGACACTGAGCACAATCATAGACAGAAGTAAAGCCACTCACATCTTTGTCTGGTAGAGAGATGATAACTAAAGTATGCAAGATTGAAAATAACCATCTAAACTCTGGCCATCCATCACTTAATATTCATCAGAGCTCTGGAAGCATATCAAGGATCTTAAATAATATGGGAAGCTATGGGAAAAAAGAAAAAAGTGATTACATACAAGAATGTCATGCCATCCATATTCATTTAAACCAACAGAATCAGTTGCACACACTTTGAACACAATTTGAAACCTAAAAAGTGAAACACTCATTTCAAAAGCTAGAAATATAAAGGAGCAGAAATAAAAAAAAAAACTCTTAGCTGGAAATACCCTCAAAAATGTAGATAAGAAAATTCCAGCTCCAAGCAGTACAAAAGTGAAAAAAGACACAGCCACCAGCTTTCTAAGTCTATCAAATCCACAAGTATAAATTTTCAATTCTTAGTCTTGCATGGCTCATTCAGTTTAGGTTTCTACTCAGTTATTTGGCCAAAGGAAGCTGTTTAATAATGTGCCAAATGCACATATTACTTCTTGAGTACTATATGCAAGTACTTTTGAATTTCTAATACTTAGAAGTATATTTTAGCAAAATTAGTTTTAAATGATCATTATTAATTCTCTGCTGTATCATTCATTACACTCATTGTTTGAATTTCTGAATATGTCACTTTACTGAATACATATAGGTATACACACATATATATGTATATACATATGTTTTATATATATAGAGAGAGAGATATAGATATTTATTTTGTTTTGAATGTGTACTTGCTTATCTTGTATGTGCATTAAGTGAATCCAGTGCCCATAGAGTACAGAAGATGCTGTTGTATCATATTAAACTGCAGGTACAATAGGCTGTAAATTCCATGGCATGGGTACAAGGGACCCAAGTCATGTCCTCCAGTCCCCACATAACTGTTATAATTTTCTTGGTACTAGACTAGAAGAGGAGGAAGGCAGAGCAGAATAAAAGAAGTGTCCACAGTGCCAAGAATGTGATGCTGTCACAAAATCAACTTCCACTTTCTCCCAGAAAGAATCTCTGAAGATCCCAAATAATATGTATGTACCTGCACCAACAACAGGTTGCTCTTGTAATTTCAAAGTGGGAATCGTCTTTGATTAAATACTTCTTCACTTATCCTACATGTGACACGTAAATAAAGAAAATATCTAAGAAAAAAAGAAAAAAGAAAAGTCTAGGCCTTTAATCAATGTTTCTTTGAATATATTACAATAAAAAATAGTTGCTTTAGTAATTCATTAATGTTACCTTAAAAATAACCAATGTCCCATCACTCTACAAGTATCCCCACATATCCATACATAGTATTAATGTTAAATTTACTGAGGTTGGAGTTTTAAATGCTATCTTTGACCCAGGTTTCATTTGTACATGAAGACCATATTAAACATTGGGAACTCCCTAAGAGTTATGGAGTTTTGTGCTGATTTGTATTCACATATGGAACAAAGACTCAAAAAATTTATATGTGACAAAATAGATACTGAAAAGACATAAAAGCAAATCAAGAGAATAATCACAAAAGTGATTAAATTTCCCATTTTAAGAAGATTGCAAATATCAAATTTAATTCCATTGTAAACAAAACACATAAAGAAATAATTTTTCAAGCAATCTTGGCTTAAGTCTAGTAATAGTTGTATATATTTATATATGAATTGGTATTTTGCTTGCTTTATTTAGTTGATTTAAAACTAAGAAACTAATGCTGCTCTTCTGACATGCTGAACTCTTATTTAGGGGGTCAAACTAGAGACAAATTAGATAATTTAGCACAAGAGTAAATCTTCTAATACATATGTTTATGGTTGAAAACATATCATGAAGCAACACATATCAAACACTGTAGCTTTTCAAATGACAAATCCAATGATCTAACTTTCTCTCACAGTAAAATACAGCACCATCATTTGTTATGAACAAATTAGACTGTGTCTGTATATGTATACATATGAAGGACAGATACTACTGTCAGAGATTTCTCTTAGCAGCTCTTTATCTTATATTTAGAGATAGGTCTCTCACTGACTTAGAGATCAAAATGCTACTACACTGGCTACCAAATGAGCTTAATATATTCAATTACTACTTTTACAGAGTTAGTGGTTCTCAACCTTTTTAAGTCTATGACATTTTAATACAGTTCCTCATGCCATGGTGACCTCTAACCAGAAAATTACTTAATTTCTACTTCATAACTATAATTTTATTGCAGTTATGGATCATAATTTAATTATGATATGCAGCATATCTGATATGGAAGCTCTGTGGGGTCGCCACTCACAGGTTGAGAACTTCTGTTCAGAATACTAATCTTCCACATCCAAACTGCTGAACCAAACCTTTTCTTTTTTATTATTTATTTATTTATTTATTTATTTATTTATTTTACACTCCATATTTTTTTTATTCCCCTCCCGGTCCACCCTCTGACTGTTCCACATCCCATACCTCCTCCCTGACCCTCTGTCTCCACTAAGATGTACCAACCCACTCCCCACCCCACCTAACTTCTAAACTCTCTAGGGCTTCCAGTCTCTTGAGGGTTAGGTGCATGTTCTCTGACTAAACCAAGACTCGGCAGTCCTCTGCTATATGTGTATTGGGGCCTTATATCCATTGGTGTATGCTGCCTGGTTGGTGTCTCAGTGTCTGAGAGATCTAGGGGGGCTCCAGGTTAATTGAGATTGCTGGCCCTACAGGGTTGACCTCCTCTTCAGCTTCTTCTAGCTTTTCCCTAATTTAACCACAGGGGTCAGCAGCTTTTGTCCATTGGTTGGTTGCAAATATCTGCATCTGACTCTTTCATCTGCTTGTTGGGTGTTTCAGAGGGCAGTCATGACAGGTCCCTTTTTGTGAGTACTCCATAGCCTCAGTAATAATGTCAGGCATTGGGGCTTCCCTTTGAGCTGGATCCCACATTTTCACAAGCATGCAAATACTCAAACTGAGTTCTGTCTATATGTTTGAATGGTAAGTAGTATATCAAGACTTCTTTGATGCATGACTAAGATGATTCAAAATTCCAACTTAGATGTACTCACTTTCCCCGAAACAATTGTACTGGTTTAATTTTTTTTCAGACTCCCATTGTAGTATCCAAAAAACTGTGCATTTCAAAACAGTATCAGCACGCAAGTTTCACTATGTCTGATATCTGCAGGGATGGCTTCCACGCTCTATGCTTCACATGGTCCCAGTGGAATGAAGGAGACAAAATACCCTGCCTAACAATGCCCTGAGTAAAGGCTTGAAATCACTCTGCAAACCCCATTTCACGTTCTATACATTTTCATTACTTAGCCACACCCTCATTTATTTTGAAGCCAATTTCTCATTTTTATGAACATTAGTAATCTAAGATATTTTCAAATGTTCTATTGCTTTTCTGACTAAAAAAAAAATCCATCTTTAGTTTTGCTTTTCACATGTTTATAAACAAACTGTTAAGAACAGGCAAACAATAACTTTAATCCCTTTTCTAGATAACTTCTTTGCCTATATAACAGTTCATCTCTTACATATTCTGCTTTCTTCAAAGCACAAGGCTATATGAATATTTTCCAAAGTTTTTATGGCAATACTTATGACCTTTCTCCAACTGTTTAATAACACTTTCTTCATATATGTCTAGGTTTTCATCAGAAAAACTACTTTTGTCCACATTTCTCCTATATATGGATCTGGATGACATGTATTCTCTGAGACAGCTGAATTTCTCACTAGTACCCTTCTATCGTATTTGACTCACAGAAGAATCTCCTTTAATGTTGTATTCACAAAAATGCAATTTTTTTCTTATAGCGTATTCTGAAAAATTCTCCCATTTCACTTCACCCAGTGAACTACTGCTAGTTTTTTTGGGAATTTCTTACAATAGCACTCCAAAGTAGGTAACATTTTTCTTCCTTAGACTGAACTACTTTATAAACTAGAATTGATTAATGGTTTATAAAAAATAGATATTTAAATTCTACATTCTTAAAATTTTATAGGCTTGGAAGTTTCAAGATGGAGAAGCCTGTATGCAGTGTCACGCAAAGCCCATTTTCTTTATTATAGACTATGCCTGGCTTGTGTACCCTGATAGAATGAAAAAGGCAAACACGCATCATTTATCACCTTATCAATTGCATTTGTGAGGTCTCAACACATATGACCTGATTTCCACCCACAAAACTAGTACCTTAGCACCATTACAATCAATAAGATTTCAGCATATATGTATTGAAGGGATATGCCAATTCAATCCATAGAAATGGTTTCATTAATAAAATATTTTTAAATATTGCTTATCAATATGTTACTACCACATAATTTATAATTTCCAAATTACAAAAACTAGATCTCATTAGTATGAGAAGAACTGGAAAACCAGAACTAAAAAGTCAGAAATGCCATCACAAATACTCAGCTTACTGTGAAGGAACTATTTCTCAAAAGCTTTAATACTCTTAGACTCTAAGCACTAAGGAATTTTGGATATAAAAATAATAATATTTATTCCAGGTCCTTTGTGGAAATTATATATATAGGTTAGAGAAGGGTCAAAGATAGATTTGAGAGAGATTAAAATAAATGAGACATTTATATATCTAAATAATTATACTTCATTTTCACAGCTGTCCATTGAACTGAGTACACGGTCCCCAATGAAGGAGTTAGAGAAAGGACTTATGGAGCTGAAGGGTTTGCAGCCCCTTAGGACGAACAACAATATGAACTAACTAGGACCCTCAGAGCTCCCAGGGAATCAACCACCAACCAAGGACTATACATGGTGGGACTGATTGTTCTGGCAGCATGTGTATAGTAGAGGATTGCAAATTCAATTATCAATAGGAGGAGAGGACCTCGGCCCTGTGAAGGTTCTGTGCCCTAGTGTAGGGGAATGCCAGGGCCAATAAGTGGGAGAGGGTGGGGCGGTAGGCATGGGGAAGGGGGAGGCAACAGGGGTTTGTTCTTGTTGTTTTTGTTTGTTTGTTTGTTTTTTGGAGGGGAAACTGGGAAAGGAGAAATTTACATGTAAATAAAGAAAATATCTAATAAAAAAAGGAAGTATAATTTCAAGCAAGTCATTCACTTAGAGTTATATCAATTACCCATCTGCTCATGACAAAACTGGACGCTGTTGATATGCACATATACTGAGATTATATTAATAAATTAATTGGCAAAAGGTAATCATCAAAGAAAGATGATTTCAGACTAACATAATGCTGAGTGCCTTTATTATCAATATTGTTTACTTGAGATAAGAAATTACCAAAAATGTTTTGGCTTCATTAGTTTCCTTGGAGTGTTCTTATTAAAGCTGGCAATTGTGTTTATTTCAGATTTACTGACAAAAAGGAATCAAAGACCATATACAAAAGAAAGCAAAATGCTCAAAACATACCACAAGGTTAAACAATTATGAGAACAAAGTATTAAATGTGTCTGTCTGCACATTAGCTCACATCTGAAGAGTATACCTGAGCATCTAACACTGTTTACATCAATACAGAAAACTCAGGTTGGAAGAGAATGAAAATCGACTCATCCTTCTGTGCATGTTGAATGACTTCATATTTAAAAGATTTTCATACAGGAAAATGTTACGTGTGTTACTGTAAATTTACAAGATGCAAAACAACATGCAAAAATATTTTTAAACCCACTAACAAACTTCCAGAGAAAGGAATTAGAGAAAAATACCTCATATACAATAGCTTCAAAGTAATAGCATGTCCAGAAATAAACTTCCTCATAGATGTAAAATATTTACAATAAAAGATACTAAAAATAACAAATTGAGGACGACAATAGGCACTGGAAAAGGACTTTGTTGCTCCTAGGTTGGAGCAATTAATATTATGGAAGTGGCAATACTGTCAAGATTAATGTACAGATTCAATTTAAACTCTCAACAAAATTCTAATTCATTCTTCTTAGAACCAAATAACTTTTTTTAAAAAGAAGTTCATAGGAAGATACAAAAGGCCACAGATAACCAAAGCAATGCTAAGAAGAAAGATATCCACAGATGGAATCTCATTTCCTTCCTTGAACTTATACTACAGAGCCATGGGGACAAAATCAGCCTGGTTACTGGCATACAGAGTAGCAGGTAGATAAACAAAATGACTCAAACAGTTAAGGATGTCTAATTGTTGACAAAAGTATTAAAAATTCACTGGAAAATGTTTATTTGATATATTGTGCTGGCAATATTGCAAGAAAAACCAAATTATATCAGTATGTCTCAGCAGACAGAAAAATCAATTCAAAATGGATCTAAGACCTTTTAACAGCATATGAAATGTTGAGTGTGTTCAAAGAAAAACATAGAGAAAATGCTTAAAGATGCAAGCGTCTGCATGAACTTATTTTCAAATAGGATTCTACTGACACAAGGAATAACCTAATAATTGACAAATTTGATTACCTAAAATTCAAAACCTTATGTATGACAAAATAATTCTGTCAGAAAAGTGAAAAATATAGCTTAGAGAATTGTACAAAATTTCTGTCATCTATATTTCAGCTGAATATGTTACTATTTAGACTATATAAAGAACTAATAAAATTAAGATCAAAAGAACAAGACTGTCAATCAATAAGTGAGATTTTGTGCTAGAACCATGGTTTTCAGAAAAAGAAACTCAAATAATAAAGTTATTTTATATAAAAAATAAAATACATTCAAAACCTTCAGCCATCAGGGCATTAAAAACTAAAAGGACTTTGAAATTCCGTCTCATTAAGAACACAAATGATAAAAAAAGATGTGGTGACAGCTTTTGCAATTGTCAACATTCCAGTTGTTTGGGACCTACATGAGGACCAGTCTGCATACCTGCTACATATGTATGGGGAGGCCTAGGTCCAGCCCATGGGTATTCCTTGTTTGGAGCCCCAAGGCTCCTAGCCTCAGAGAAACTTGAGGTGCCAGAGTGGAGGATATCCAGGAGTCCTAACCACTCAGAGAAGAGTTGACAGGGGTTAGGAGCATGATTGTGTGCGATCACAATGGAGACAGTGAGTGGAGAGAAAAGTAAATAAGTAAAAATATAATAAAATTTAATTTCAAAAAATCCTGTGTTGGATGTAAGAAAAGAGAAACCTTTATTCCATGTTTATGCACATTTGAAATGATTCAGCTACTATGGAAATTACCACGGCAGGCATGCTCATAAACAAAAAAATAAAATAGAACAACTATGTGACCTAAAAATACCATTCCTTGATGTATGTGCAAAGGAATCTAAATAACACCACAGAGATAATTTCATACCCATAATCACTGATGCTCTTCATAATGTAACAAAACTAAATCACATTACATACCCTCCAATTGAATGGATACTAAAAAATGTAGTAATTATACACATTATAATTTCAACTGTAAAAATAACACAATTTTGAAAATTTCTAGAAAGTATATGCTTGTGAAAATCATGATATTAAAAGACATAACTGACAGCTATAGAATGTTTTCTTTTAGATGTGTATCCTAGATTTTAATTGTTATATCTATATATCTATGTCTACTTATATCTATCTTACTATTTATCTACATCTAGCTATGTCTAGCTATATCTCTATAGAGATTGAGATAGGTATAGTGATAGAGATATAAATATGAAACGAGCATATGCCATAGAAAGAGGAGGGAAAGTTTCAAGGAAGGGAGACAGTTAGTAATATAATATTGTAAAGTGAATGGGTGAAGTAGACTGCCTTTGAATAAGATAAAAGAAAAATAGGTCACATAGGGAGGGAAAAGGGGAAGTAAAGAAATAGAAGAATGTATGGCAATGCCATCATGAAACACTTATTTGTATGTCAACTAAAACAAAGAATGTACTTCTAAAAAAGATGAATATAGAAAAGGAGAACAATGTTTCATTCTCTGGATTAAGTATATTTATATTGTATCCATAGATAATCTTGGCTTAATTTTAGCATTAGCTCCGTTTGTGCCAGAAGGAGATATGTATATGTATGTATATGTATATGTATATGTATATACATATATGTGTATATATATGTATATATACATGTATATATACATATATATACACATATATATAGTTATATATATGTGTATATATGTGTGTATATATATGTGTATATATATGTATATATATGGTTGTACTGGTTATTTGTCCTTTAAATCAGGTGTAGAATAGATTTGGTAATCCAAACGAGAATAGAATCATTTTTCTACAGGTGAGAGGGATTTGTTTTCTATAGAGTTAGACATACTTACAAGAGGTTGAATTCTCTTCAAGGATGACACTGATCATATAAATTAAATAATGAAAGATAATAATTTAGAAGTGTATTATTTTATTTAAGGCAGTGTTTCTCTTTATATCCTTGCCTGTCCTGGTACTCACTCTGTAGACCAGGCTGGCCTCAAACTCAGAAATCCACTTGCCTCTTACTCCCAAGTGCTGGGATTAAAGGCGTGTGCCACCACAGGTGGTCAATAATATATACTGACTTATGGTACAAACAATTCCAGTAATACAATAGTCCTTTCACAAGTACTTATTCTTAGTAAAATGGTTCAAGCGATAGTTTATATCACATGGAAATAAATACAAAATAAGGTATAATACAAATATTCAGATGCATTCATATACCTACATAAGCATAACTATAAAGTATATAGTGTAGGTTTATAGTCATATACTTTATTAACTTTAAAGTAGGAAATATATTAATGAATTTTTTAGACAAAAATTATAAAGAGTTTTAATAATATTCATAAAAATTATGCTACATTGAAATCAACTCAAGCAATGTAAGTGTGGTAATTGAAATTTCAATTGATGGGAATTTTCTCAGAAATAAGCCTGCCATAGTAATAAGCTCCTGGAACAAGACAAAGGTGAATGGTAAAACCTTTCAACGGGAAAAGAGAGAAACAGACTGGGTTTAAAATAGCTCCTGGTGTTCTATTTTAAGCATATCAGGATTGACTGTGAATCCAAAATTTAAATATTTCAGCAATATTTATGTACTCAATTAATATAAAAAGTCTTTAGCTCAGAGAACAACGAAGTAAAATGAAAAGAAGGAAAGGACATGTGATGTAGGGGGAAGGAGAAGGTATAATAAGGGGAGTGATGCCAAGAGGGAAGGAAAGAGCAAAGAAGATTCACCTAAATATGCACTAGCATTTTCTTCTTGAACAGTGCTATAAAACAGAGAATTTAGAATTTTGAGTTGAGAAAAAGAGAAATTTGTAAGGTGGTTCAATTTTATGCAAGACTCTGAATATTATCAAAGATCTTTGCTCACTCCAGCCTTTGTTGCATGGACTTGTGGATGTTACAAGCCTTGCTATATGAAAATGTCCTTCTAATAAAATGCACATGCGTATGTGTACTTGCATGTGTGCACACACACACTTGCATTGACCTATATGTGACAGAAATGTGATAAAGAGAGAATAAACAGGGATTCAATTGGTTGTGAAAGCATCATAGAACTCTGTTTCTTATTCTGGGAATAAGAATAACCGTTCTTTAAGGAGATAGTTCAGGGTTATTGTTTCACATTAATTTAGATGCAAGGGATGCTTTTCAATTTCAAGAATAAAAAAAATACTAAATTGAAAGTAGAGTTAGGGAAACTGACTGTATAGTAGCTATCAAACTAGAACCAAATAACTATTTTCCCAACCATCCAAGGACATGTAATATCAAAGATCCTGTTCTTTCTGGTCTTTCACTCATCACTAATGTAATTCGAGTACCTACTTGCTGGGGGACTTTAGCTTAATAGGAATGAAGACATTCTCTGTAGCAACTCTACTAAATTCCATTTGTAACATTTACATTTTCAAATCTATTCTTTTATTAAAATTTTGAGTTTGCATACAACAAATATATTAGGTTCTGTCCTGTCATCTTCATGTCGATGTGTAGAGATTTGTGTCCCTGCCCTACCACCTTCACAGCTCTTCACCCTCCAGTTGATTTCTGCCTTTCTGCCATCTACTCTTGTCTATTTTCCTCTTCTTGTTTCATGTATTCCTTAAGTGTAGTTCTGCCTCCTGTAAGGTCTCTAACTGATTATACCACATATACCCACAACTTGTCATTCCTCAATCTTTATTTTTTTCCCCTAAAATATCCACTAAGTAACAGATAACATAAAACTGAGGCTAAAAAAGAAATAAATGAATAAAACACTCATTTGGCTAAAATTTTACATGATAAATAATTTTTCCTTCTCAATATTCCAAATTTCTTAAGTTGAAAGGCACAATATGTGTTCCTCCTGTTTCAGTCTAGCCAGGAAGACTGGGTTAAAGTTGGTACTTAGAATACCTACTAGAAAGAAACCCAACATGAAACATGGTAGATGGACAGACTTAAACTGTGCTTAATCCCAAATTATCACTGTACTACATCTTTCTATCAAAGCTGGATAGATTTATGTCTACTTGCCACAAGATATAGTCATTAGAGAAGAGGGAGCTTAACTGAGAATATTCCTCCATAGTATCCAGCTTGTAGGCAAGCCTGTAGGTTATTTCTTAATTGGTGAATAATGTGAGAGAATCCTACCATCCCTGGTAGGGCTGGTGATTCTGGGTTCTTTATGAAAGTAGGCTAAACAAACCAGGAGAAGCAAGCCAGTAAACAGTACCCCTTCATGTCCTCTATATCAGTATCTACATCTACATTCCTGTGTGTTTCAGGACCTGTTTTTTTTTTATTAAATATTTTCTTTATTTATATTTCAAATATTATCCCCTTTCCTGATTTCCCTCCCTATTGGAAACACCCTATCCTTCCTCCTTCTTCTTTTTGAGAATGTTTCTCCACCCACCCACCCACCCACCCCCACCTCCCTGCCCTCTATTCCCCTACATTAGGGCATAGATCAAGCCTTTATAGGACCAAGGACCTCTTCTCCCACTGATGCATGACAAGACCATCCACTGCTACATATGCAGCTGGAACCATATGTACTCCTTTGTGATGGCTTAGTCCTTGGGAGTTCAGGGAGTTCTGGTTGGGTTGATATTGTTGTTCTTCTTATGGGGTTGCAACCCTCAGGACCTGTTTTAACTTTCTTCAATGATGAACAGTAATATGTAAGAGTAAAGCAAATAAACCTTTTCTCCAAAGGGGTTTTGGTCATGATATTCAATCACAGCAAAAGTAAACCTAATATACTACCCATAAGGAAATACCCAAGTCTCTCTTTTATATGTGAAGTGAATACTTTTATATGTGTAGAGAATGCATCTGTGGCTCCATATATATTTTTCCTGTGTCTTCTACTTAAGAGAAATATATAACATAGTTAACATAGAAATATATAACTCTGTTATATATTTCTCAAATATATAACATAGTGATGTCTACATAGTAAATTTTATATTATTTGCAGTATCATAAACATTTCTCTTTTTATTGATTAGAAAGTAATTGGTAAAACTTTTTAAAAGCAGTAAGAAAATTGTTTCAATCCCTATGTGGTAAATTTTGATGAGTTAATTTCTCACTCTTCCACATTGAGATAACTGTACCAAATACCTCTAAATAAGTCCAGGGAACTTATATATGTCAAAGCTGCAGTCTTGTGTCAGAGAGTGAATTATCCATCCTGTAGGTGTTATTTGTCACATAGTGAGTGATTACACATATGGAGAAAGTGGTGAGCTGAGCATTAAGTTAAAACTTCCAAGATCACAAGTGATCATCATCTTGGTTTGAATTAAGTTTATGTTCACTCTCATTATACTCTTCAAATGCCATCTAATTAGGCACAACCTGAAAGCCAGGGTTCTCCCTGCCACCATATTAAATTTCTTCTACAATTATTACTTATGTAGCTTTTTAAAGATATAAAATGGAATATAGTTTACTTTTCTGACTGAATTTTTACAATAATTAAAATTGTTCAAACAAGAGATACTCGTGTGGAGGTTGTATTCTAAAAACATCCATGTGAGTTGATTCATTTAATGTTTTTTTTTCCATACAGGGTAGTCCTGGCTGCCATGGAACTTAGTCTGTAGACCAGGCTGGCCTCGAACTCAGAAATCCTCCTGCCTCTGCCTCCCAAGTTTTGAGATTAAAGGTATGCGCTACCACCGCCCAGCTGATTCATTTAATGTTACTTGGTTTATAAGAAAGAATTCAATTGAGGTCCAAAGGAACTATCTTGTTTCTCAAAATGTGACCACCATGTATTAATGAACCATATATTGTTAATCCATTCTTTATCTAAGTGACATCTGGGTTGTTTCCAATTTGAAGCTACGAATATAGTAGAGCAAGTATCCTTGTGGTGTGGTAGAGCATCTTCTGGATATATGCTCAGGAATGGTATTGCTTCAGGTAAAACCATTCCCACTTCTCTGAGAAATTGCCAAATAGATTTCTAGAGGAATTGTGCAATTTTCACTCTCACCAGCAATGGATTGCTCCAAACCTCATCATCATGTGCTATCGCTTTGTCAGATGTAGAATCAGTGAAGATCTTTTCCCAATCTGTAGGCTCTCATTTTGTCCTATTGATGGTGTCCTTTGTATCACAGAAGATTTCAGTTTCACAAAGTCTTATTTATTAATTGTTGATCTTTGACCTGAGCTGGTTGTTGTTCTGTTCAAGAAGCTGTCTCCTACTGCAATAATTTCCAGCCTATCCCTACATTTTCTTTTATTAGATTTAGTGTATCCAGTTTTATGATGATGTTTCTGGTCCACTTGGACTTCAGTTTTGTTCAGGGTGATAAATATGTATCTACTTGTCTTTTATATACAGACATCCAGTTAGACCACCATCGTTTGTTGAAAATGCTTTCTTTTTTTTTCCAAATAATATTTTTGATTTCTTTGTCAAACATCAAGTATCTGTAGGTACGTGTCTTAGATTTCTGGGTCTCTGATTTGATTCTGTTGATCAACCTGTCTGTTTCTATACCAATACCATGCAGTTTTTAATCACTGTTGCTCTTAGTACAGCTTGAAATCAGAAATGGTGATACCTGAAATTCTTTTATTGTACAGGGTTATTTTAGCTATCCTGGGTTCTCCATATGAAGGTGAGGTTTATTTATCCAATGGAGTATAAGAACATCATGAAATTTGCAGGCAAATTGATGGAACTAGTAAGCATCATCCTAAATAAAGTAACCCCAACCCAAAAAGACAAGGATGATATGTACTCACTGATAAGCAGATATTAGCCATAAAATACAGAATACCCAAGCTACAATCCATAGACCCAAAGAAACTAAATAACAAGAAGGGCTTAAGGGAAGATGTTTGAATCTTATCAGAAAGGAAAATAAGGTAGTTTTTATGGAGTTGGAGAGAGGGAGGGAACTGGATAGAAGAGGGTATGGGAATGGGAAGAGGGCTAGAAATCAGGTATAGGGAGAGCTAGAGAGATAAGAGTGCCAGGATAGTAAATGGAAATTTTCTGGGAAATGGAGCGAGTATCTATAGAACATGCCAGAGACCTCAGATAGAAGAGGCTCCAGGGAATCTGAGTGTAAGTCTAGCTAAAAATCCTAGCAATGGGGGATATGAAACCTGAAGTTTCCATCTCTTATAGCCAAGGCATGACTCCCAGTAGGGGGATAAGAATACCAATCCATTCATAAAACCTTTGACCCAAAATTTTTGCTGTCTACAAAGATTGTAGGGACAAAGATGGAGCAGAAAGTGGGAAAAAGGCTAACCAATGACTGACACAAATTTAGACCCACCCTCTGGTCAAAAACCAATCTCAGACACAATTAATGATACTCTGTAATGCTTGCAGACAGGAGCCTATCATAACTGTCCTCCTAGAGGATATTTCTCTGATTAGACTGAAACAAGTGCAGAGACCCACAGCTAAACATTAGATGGAGTTGAAGGCTTTTTCTTAGAGAGTTGGGGGAAGGACTGAGGAACCCATCCCAGAAGGGAGAGGGACTCTATAAGAATACCAACAGAGGCAACTAACCTGGATCCTTGGGAGCTCATGGAGTCTGAACCACCAACCAAAAAGCATACAAGGGCAAGACCTAGGCCTCCCTCACATACGTATCAAATGGGCAGTTTGGTCTTCATGCCAATCACCCAACAACTAAAGTGGGGGCTATTCCTGACTCTGTTGTCTGCCTGGGGATCCTGTTTCACTAACGGGGATGCCTTTGTCTAGCCTCAGTGGGAGAGGGAATGCCTCGTCCCCTAGTGTTCTGATATATCTGTGTGGGTTGGTACCTCGGTGTATGGAACATCTCACTTCTCAAAGGAGAAGAGGCAGGGGTAGGGCATTCTGAGGAGGCACTAGAATAGTGGAGAGAAAAATGGGGGCAGTGATTGGACTGTAAAGTGAATAAATAAATTAACGGGAATAAAAAGGAAAAAAAAAAAGATGTCCACCAAATGATTGTCTAGGAGGACATCTGAATATACCTTTTAATGAAGTGTTCTAATACTCAAATCTGTCAAAATTTTTATCAACATTTAAAACTCATTAGGAGTATGTGTTGTTTAAATGCAATTATGATGGTAACTATTCCAGCTTTTATTTAAGTAGATACTGAGACTCCAGATTTTATATGGAAGCTGTGGAGTTAAGACACTTGTACCAAGCATCACCTATACATGTCTGAGGTTTCTCACATGTGATAGGAAAAGTTGAGCTCATCACACTATGATTTCCATGAGAAAAATCTCATGAGTTTATTAAGTAAGACAACTGCTTCTTTACTCCAACTCTATTCTTACTGTCCAGCTACAAGTTGTTCAAAACAAGCATTAACCAATAATCTCCTTTTTATTATTTTCTTTATTGTTGGAAGAAACAGTGAAGAAAATTGTGTTTTGCTACTGTGGAGTAGAAGGAATTATGGATTTTGCACAGAAAGGTAGACTATCAAAAATCAGGAAGATCAGAAAGAAGCGGTCAAGTACTGTGGGAATTGGAACAGTTCCCATGACAGAGCTTCAAACAGAATTTCTCATTTAAATTATCAGGCAGTTTAAATTTAGCTTATCTGATAAGCCCCTACCATCCCTTGTGTATTTCTATAAATGTGAAAAATCCTCGTCCTTGAAGATTGTGGTTCAATGTTAATGTCTTCTTGGGAGTGGCTGGATGAAGAAGGACATTCACTTATTAATTTCAGATTCAAGGATATTAGTTTCAGCACTATACAAGAAAACGTGTCAAATAAGAATTAGAATTCATATGACTAACCCTTTGCTTAAATTCAGTGAGACACAGATGTAGAAAAAGTCGTACAAAGGCACAAAAAGGTAGTAAATACCACTATGAAACCCTAAGAAATGTTTCTAAATGAATAGCCTAGAGTAAGAAGGGGAAGGATATCACCAAATCAACTAGAAATAAGACCTATTAATAACTACATACAGAAGGCCACATCAACTACAGTCTCCCAGGAACAGGAACAGTATATCTTTTTTTTTCAGGAGTATTGAAGAATATGAAGACATTGTTCAGTGAAATATAATGTTAAAGAATTCATTCTCCATGATCTCAAGAAAATAATAGTTATTTTAGTTTACCTTTGCTATAATCTTCCAGAACACACACCAGACACACACATGCATGTGCACACACACACACAGAGAGAGAGAGAGAGAGAGAGGGAGAGAGAGAGAGAGAGAAAGGGAGAGAGAGAGAGA
>JADRCD010216361.1:30856-45339 GCA_019843815.1 Montemys delectorum
TATCTATCTATCTATCTATCTATCTATCTATCTATCTATCTATCTATCTATCTATCGACATGTGTATGTATGTCTGTATATATGTATGTATGTGTGTATGTATGCATGCATATAGGCACACAGAAAGTAGATATAGTTCAAGTTCTTCTCACTAAGGAAGTTGCCATCATCTTCAGCAAATTTAGGCCAGACATAGTGTTAAACATCTCCTGTATTTCTCTCCATTCCATGCTTGCTCTACCAAGCTTCTGTCTTTTTCACAGTTGTCTTTCACACACTCATGGAATTATCTTCAGCAATAGTCTTGTTCTCGTCTCAAGGCATTCACTGTTTTCTACATCTCTCCATTTTGAAATGTCAAATTCTCAAAATTTCCTTTAGGTGCATTGTTTATAAATCAGGTGTGTGTGTGTGTGTGTGTGTGTGTGTGTGTGCTTACATGTGTATGCATAGGCATATGGAGGCCAAAGTCCAAATTCAGACATAGTGTTCATATGCTTATGTATCTGTCTTGCTTTGTTATTGAAGATTTGTAGAATAGTATGAGACATCTTAATTTGTGATTTAAAGGTCTTTTTAACATTCAGAGAAAACATATATTACTGAATTATCATGCCTTCTTGGTGGTTACAGAAACTGAATACTAACATATATGCTTGAGATCAGTTTGATATTATGCTGTCCTACATATATTAGTAAAATAAGACTTATGCTCTGGGGCAAGAATTTATAAATTCATCCTATTTTATATATACATTCTGGTTCCTACTTATCTTAATCATATCTAGGGCAAATTTGAAAACAAATGCTTAAAGAGTGATAGGATTGCAGATCATTTATATATTTTTGTACTGACATAGATGAACCAATGCCTCATTAAGTACCTAAAACTTTCAGTGCACTCCTTCAATTAAAGAAACAAAAACTACTTATATTGAATATAAAACCTGAGAGATAAAATTGTAAGTGGAAACACTTTGGAAAATTGCCCTCCTCATCTTAAGATCACAAATTCATACAACACTGCTAAACATATGAAACACAATTAATTATATTTATGAAAGCATAAGTTGAAATAATCATTTTTATTTCAATGTGTTGCATAAATGGGGTAAATATATAAAAGAAGTTTTAATATTAGTGATGATTTTAGATCTTGGTTGTACATCAAGACCAAAGTATTGATTTAATTTCATTTATGTTTTCCTTATTTGTACATCACAATATATACCAAGTGCCAATATTGAGACACAGAGATGCAAAGGAATAACTTTAGTCTCTATGTGCTGAGAGAGCTGCCCTCAAGGGCACGTGAGAAAGGCATGCAGCAAGCAATGATTATAGATACAATTGCTTTTTCAAAGGAAAGAGGGCAGGATGTAAAGAGAGCATATGAAGTCTTAGAAAATAGTGTTTGAGAGGGAACATTAATTTGAGTAATTATAAAATGATCATAACCACAGTAAATAGTTTTCATCAAAAACATTTTGATAGCATTGGCTTCAGAACTCTTCCAGACAACAGTAGCCACACTGAGAGCTACAGGCAGCCCCTTGCTGTCCTTGGCTTTGTAATTAGGAGTGTCTTGTAGAAACACAAAGCACTGAATTCTGTGAGTAAGTGACCTTCCATCTGATTGAGTTTCTTTGGACTACACTTACATTCTCAAAATCAAAATGCAGAGAAAAATAAAGAGGACAAGAGAACCAGAATAATGTAAAATCACCTTGAAGGATGTTTATGCCTTATAAAATAATCAAGATGACTAATATCAATTATGAAGAAAACAGTAGCCTGTTATCTTAATGGAAATAGTCACAGATTGAAGAGTCTTGTGGAAAACTATTTAATAAAGGAAATTAGAAAATCTAGTTCCAAGAAGTTGGGGGATTAAAATATTGTGAACTGATGCTGTCATTTATGTTACTATTTCATGAAAACAGAATAAAGATGTAGTCATGCATTATAAGCACAATGAGAAAAATGGAATCATCTCTTTGCTATTCAAAGCATTCTCTTCCATTTAAATATGTAATCTAGTTGTGCAGAAAACTAATGCATGTTCCTATTCAGGACTGTGTTGAAGCTTCCGAGAGCATATGCATGATGTGGTCAAGAATCAAGG
Source organism: Montemys delectorum (assembly GCA_019843815.1). Lineage (NCBI taxonomy): Eukaryota > Metazoa > Chordata > Mammalia > Rodentia > Muridae > Montemys > Montemys delectorum. Next base: position 32,982 of record JADRCD010216361.1, read on the forward strand.
ATTAGCCATTGCTAACTATCTGCATGCCTGAAAATTTTAATTGTAGAGGAGAAATAGGAAATTGAAACAGTTATCAATGAGGAACAATCTTAAATTAATTCTGAACCAATGCTGTACAAAGTAATATTGATTTAATCATCTCTCCCAAGAGGAAAATTGAAGAGTTTTTTGTTTTGTTTTGTTTTGGTTTGGTTTGGTTTGGTTTCTGAAAAGGAATCAAAATATTGTAGTCACCTTGATAGCAAAGAGCAAGAGTTTTTGACTTTAAGCCTTTTACTTTTGGCCAAAGTCACCATCTACAACATACAGATTATATTGAAAATACTACTTAAACATATTTCAATAACTAATTTGTTATGAATGATGAATTATTTTCTGACATTAGGGTTGTCAATGTTATCCTTTAATTCACGTAAGAGCAGAACACAAACATGGCCTGGATGAATTTGTCTTTAGAGCTCATGTCTTATCGAGTAATTTTGAATTTAAATTTTCAATTATAGAATATTGTGTGAGACTAAGCCCATTCCCATTGTGCATTGAGACTTCATCACATTTTGATTATGATGTAAAGGAATATTTAACTAAAATGTTAACATATCCTTACAATAGCTAAGGTTTTCAGTGTATGATAGATATGTGTAAGTATCACTTATATTCAAATGGATGATTCCATTCTTATGTTTTAATTAAAATTATTTGTATATGTAGATTATAAGTTTTGGACTAGTTACTCTGGACCCCAGTATTTCAACAAGAGGCTGAGAAATCATAATGTTATCCATAAACCAACCTGCTAATTACAACAGTACTATATGCAGACAATCCAACCACCACCCTACTTGACTCTAAGGGTAATATCATTCCTAAGGAAGAGCATGTGCAATTCCCAAAAATTATCAGAGTGTCTTAACTTTTAGGGAAGCCAAGATTTTCTTTGTGTTCTGCCAGAAATATCTTGAATACGTTTCTAGGGTGCTTGTAGTTTTGGCTGCCATATACTTTTCCCAGATTTCCGTCATGTCCTAATTTATGCACATTTTCACTTGAACTCACATGTTATCCAGAACTTTCACTTTGAAGTAGGGTTTAAAGCTGCATGTCTGACTGCAACACAGAAATCAGTGCTTTTATACAACAGGAGATTTACTCATGAAACCCCTTGCCTATACACTACAATATGAATGAACACTGCTTCTGACCAACACAATGTGGTTTCTGTTGCATTCATAACATTTATGATATTTTCTGAAACTTTATTAAGTTACCATAAATTGTCATTTATAGTAGGAATTCACAAATATGAAAAGCTCATTGAAAAACACTCATTCTGCCAATCCACCCTTGTACACTGGAACATATGCCTTTATGTTCCTGCCAGCAACACAGTGATAGATGGTTTGATTCCCATATGTCTAGATTGCTGCAAAAACTCTCCTTCTATGTTTTTGGACTCAACTCTCCCAATTCTAATCCTTTATGAATTTGGCAGAATGAAGCCCATCAAACAGTGTTAACAACATTCAGTTTCTTCCTAGAAAACCCAAAGTTTCCAAGTGACCCATCTGGAGAACCCAAGACATTTTCTTTTTCTGTTTCCAAACCCTTACCCTCTCTAACTGGTCATGTCTAATTACTGAACACACCATCACTATAGGCTCTTCAATTTTGATGAATACATTCTGTGCTCACAGCACTTCAGTAGTTACATCCATACTTTATAATGTTTCTCAAATGAGACAGCTCAGGAAAAATTCATGCGTGAATAAACCATTGGTGTGTCCAGTATTTTCATTTCTCTCCTTGAGAGATTCTTCTTCTAAGAAAGACAAATAGAAACTGATAAGAGATGCAGATTTTAAGGAGTGGCAGGACTTCTTTAGTGACAGATGGATGATTCTAAGCTTCTTGTAAAATAGGAGAAAGAATTGATTTACTGTTGTTATGCATAAACTCAGACCAATTCTTCTTGTTGAAGCAGTTTATAAGGGTTTAATTTTATATGATCCTGGCTAACCATATGATATTTAACTTCCTTGTTTTTTTTTAATTAGATATTTTCTTTATTTACATGTAAATTTCTCCTTTCCCAGTTTTCCCCTCCAAAAACCAACCAAACAAACAAACAAAAACAACAAGAACAAACCCCTGTTGCCTCCCCCTTCCCCATGCCTGCCACCCCACCCTCTCCCACTTACTGACCCTGGCATTCCCCTACACTGGGGCACAAAATCTTCACAAGGCCGAGGTCCTTTCCTCCTATTGATGATCGAATTTGCAATCCTCTACTATACAAATGCTGCCAGAACATTCAGTCCCAGTATAGTCCTTGGTTGGTGGTTGGGTCCCTGGGAGCTCTGAGGGTACTAGTTAGTTCATATTGTTGTTCGTCCTAAGGGGCTGCAAACCCTTTAGCTCCATAGATCCCTTCTCTAACTCCTTCATTGGGGACCGTGTACTCAGTTCAATGGATGGCTGTGAGCCTCTACTTCTGTATTAGTCAGGTACTGTCAGAGCCTCTCAGGAGATAGCTATATTTAGGCTGGCTTGACCTTTCTTCAGTCTCTGCTCCATAGTTAATCTCTGCAACTCCTTCCATGGGTGGGTATTTAACTTCCTTGTTTTTGAGATACCTCAACTGGAGAAAAAGAATTCCTTCTGTATTGAACTGCAAAGTTCAAATGTGATGATGTAGCTAACATTTGCCCAGGTCATGGCACATGCTAAATGCCAGAAAATGTTAACTATTATGTGTATCCTGTTTCATATCTTCTATACATTACTTTTGTATCAATCATAATATTATACAAATTACATAAAGATAATTAGATATATGCATACATTGCCAATCTAGAACGATCATATGCCCTTATTTATTTAGTACATATGTTTTCTTATGGTTTGTACTCATATTTTTAAAGAAAAATGGGTCATCTAACTTCAAACGGAGTATAGGGTGGAGTAGAGGCAAGGAGAGACAGGAAGTTACTCTGTGAAATGACTCAGCTTTCCAATGTGATCAAGGATCTGCGGCCATCTCCTAATTTGAGAATATGTTCATTTTTTTTCTCTGCAGCTGATCTTTTAAATGAAAAAAAAAAACAGCACAGCTGGAAAAACACATGCAAATTTTGGTATTTTGGTCCAGTGATATGCAAGCACATCCATAGTAAGGGTAATTTTCTGAAGCTGCCTCATTAATGAGCTCTCGCCTCAGTATGTCTCAAGAAATCATGTTATACTCTAATCGAGTCACAGTTTTCTGGGTACACATAAGGTCATAACATAGATATTGTGCTTTTCCTCATAAAGTATCAATCTTTATGACTGGAACTTTCTCTTATTATAGGAAACTTGACAAACTAACAGTCATGACATACTCTGAACCTCACTTTTGCTTTCTTTAGACATGTTTGTTACAATGTGTTTTACTTCAGTGTGATTCTGAACAGCTCTTTGATGGGTGAGTATGACCTCTCCACTTCAGAACAGTTGGAACTTAGCTACTGTTAACTTCCTACTGCATTGGAAAACTGAAAATAGAAAAAGAAAAGTAAAACAAGTAATTTTAATTCATTGCCAATACAAGAGGAAGGTTAGATTCTGCAACAATGTAATGAAAGGAGTGACACCTGTGACTCTGGAAAACAGTGAAAAGCTTCAGGTTTAACATACACCCTGAAAGAAATATCACTGGATAGAAGGGGAACGCTGTGTTACAATCTTGCAGGCCAACATAATATATTCCTTCAAAGGATTTTAAATACCTTTAATCAAGGTCTAAATGGCTCCTATGCTCATGAACAAGTTCATCCACTTTCTCCCTCTAGGTCCAGGTTGCCATTTTAATGAGACAGTGGCCAGAAATATGCTGCATTTCTATTCCTGCAGCTGTGTCTCCCAAGCTGGAAAGAGGAAATGTCAGTAATGCAAAGCAAAAGGAAGACTGGAGCAATTGGTGCTGCGCCTGCCTGCCTCATTAGCATGGGCCAGGCTTGATTCTCTAGAGCAGAAAGAAGCTGGCACCAATGCCTGGCAATGTTTGCTCAGCTCTATCAGGAAACGGATTTGATCATTTGTGTAAGAGAAAAAATTTCTTTCTAGCTTCCTCATGTATCTCTTTATGTGTACTGCTACTGTACTGCTTTAGGAACAAGCATAGTGTGTCTATTTTTAGGACAAATGTGCCTACTCTATCTTCGCCAACTCAATCTTTCTACATGACTAATTTGCAAGTTGAATTATCTTGGTAAATAGACTGACTCACTTGCAAATAATCTGCAGAATTTAGCTACCCATTAGGGTGGCCTAGTGAATAAGGCTCTTTTGACTTGCTCAGGATACTGAAGTGAACTGCAGTGTTATTCTTTTTAGTAGTAGTATTAGTAATAGTAAAATAATAATAATAATAATAATAATAATAATAATAATAATAATAATAATATAATAGATGTTATTCCAGATACAAAAATAATCTATCTATAAAAAAATTTGGTTTTGATATCAGGTTATATTGAGAGACAGGGCAGTGAATGAATTAAATAAACTAAGGAAATGAACTATAGATAGACCAATAATCACATAGTTAATGAGTATGTGAAAAATATATATATTATACTATATATTATATTTTATATATTATATTTTATATATATTATATTTTTCACATACTCATTGTATATTCATTGCATACACATATACATATATTATTTATGTCTCTATCTTATAAGTATTAGTAGAATAATTTATATTTATCTAATCTTTTATCACAAAGCTTATATTGTGACCAACTTCTAGAATCTACCTGGTTGTCATTCCTGGAACATGTTTTGAATAAGATGAAATGCTGGCTTGACATTCTGACTTGTCACATGCCATTCCCTTTTTATTGTCCCTCCCCACAATCTCCACTTCTGTGGTGATTCAGTAACATACAAACATACCAATGCTTCATAGGTATAAAATAATATATTGGATTGGCTTCATCTTAATGTGCAAAAGAATACTCAAAAAACTTATGTCTGCAGGTATAACAATTGCTTATTACTTTCTTTATAAAAGAGCACAACTTATTTAAATAATATTCTTTAATATTGCAAAGTTGAAACAAAAATGTAAGAACTTGAGTGAACAGGACAGTGGTGCTCTGAGAAATGTTTCTATGAGCATGAGCACCCACACATGCATGTGTGTGTCTATGTGTATCTGTGTATGTGAGTGTGCATGTATGTGTCTGTATGTGTTTGTATATGGGAGGTGTCTGTGTATTTTGATGTGCATGTATGTGTGTGTGTGTGTGTGTGTGTGTGTGTGTGTGCACATACACCAAAGGGCAAAATGTGAAATGTGTTATCCCTATCAGGTATATGAACTGTTAGTGCATGACAATTAGAAGTGAACTCTTTTTACACTATTTTACTTTATTTTGCTGTAAGAGTTCTACAGACAACATATCAGTTTTCTGTCAGTACTTGAGGTACACAATTCTTGACATCTACTTTGCTTGAGCAATAATTTTTAGCAGAAACCGATCTAGGTGACCATGGGCACCTGTTACAAGCACATTCTTTTCACTCCCAATATCCTGTGATTCCTTTATGATCACATTCACTGGCTACAGCATTGCTCTCTCTCTCAAGAACACAAACTGATATCTCCCTGAAGCCTGACTTGCCACTCAGCAAAGTGAAGCTGCTTCATGTGCACACAGAGAGATACTATTAGTCAGATCTCAGCAAAGACATGGAAATGTCATATCCGTCCTGTTCTACCTCTGTAATCTGCTCCTTGCTGGCATTATCATCTCCAGAGGGGTTAGGTCTGCAGGACTCTAGATTACAAGCACACTTGTCCTTTCTTTCCCTGTGCCATCCCTTACTCTGAGAAATATCTTATTAGTCATAATGTCAAATCTCATTCTGGTGTCTATCCTTTGGGCAACAAAGGTGATGTAAATACAAACAACCTTGAAAATCACAAGGCGATTGTATCTTCCCTTCTCCAAGGAAGAATGAAATGTTAGAGTCTTCTAGTCTGCATTTGCAGTAGAAACTATCAACAAACAAAAGAAAAGGTAATACAAAATTGTGATCTCAATCAACATGGTACCATACATACTTTCCCTAGTTTTACAGTATGGCCACAAAGATGACAACTCAAACAATGAGAACCAAAAGGTCACCTTCTTGCCCCTTGACCCCAAATCTGTGTTCAGAAGATTGAGAAACATAATTCTTTGCCCTGAAACTCAGGGAACTAGTTTGATGGAAAACTTCACTTATTCCATTATAATCCCTTACCCCTTCCAAAGGTAAAAAATGTCAGAGGCACTACTGATAGTTAAATCATGCCAAGTCATGATTAGATTTGGGGACATGACAAATAGAATTTAAGAAAATCATATCATAGGCTTATTAAAAGTCCAACTGGGGACAAATCTGTGCACCACAAAGACAGTATGAGGACAAAACACCTACCTCTAAGTGAATGATTATTGGGAACTGATAGGTGCCAGGGATGACAAGCATAAAGTTTGAAGTGAGTTGTTACGAATTTTTATATATAAAATTCTATATATATTTACTATATATTACTTAAATATATTTATATTAATATCAATTTATTATATAATATTTGGTTCTAAAATGTACTTTTGAATATTTAACTTTATAAAGTATTTTTATGGGTCATATTTTGATTTTTACAATAAAATACCAAATATAGTCACTGATTTCTCAATTTTGCTCTAAATGCTACTAAACTTAAGTTGACTTTAATATTAAGCAACTCTATAAAAACTACCAATTATTTCAATTTATTTCAGTATCTAGCACTAAAACTAAGATGCTACTGAACTGCTTCCTGCAGCAGAAGACTCCTCTTACCTTACAGGTTGATAGAGATATTTCAGGTAAATCTTGGAATTCAAGCTGATGCATAGTATAGGGCCCAAGGCATACTAGGCAGTTTTTTGGGGACCCTTCAATAGTGTCTTTATTATGTTCTACATGGAACCTGGAGTTGCCTTTGTTGCCCAATTACTTTATATAATTCCCCAATCATAATTTCACTACAGGAATCATTTTCTTTATTTTTTTTTTCATGGAGCATACTCTCATACAAGATCATAAACAAGTACATGATTAAGTGATGTACTTCTCTCCTAAAAACAGTTTTGTTTCCTGAAATTTCCTTCAAGATTAAAACTCTGTAGTTCATGCTGCACATATACCTCCTCTTGTCTTTTTTCATTCCTTTTCCAGAGTGATCTTGTATGAGTGTCTTGTTTATTCACTACTTAGAAACTGAAAATCAGAGTGAGTTCCAGGACAGCCAGGGCTATACAGAGAAACCCTGTCTCAAAAAAAAAAAAAAAAGAAAAAGAAAAAGAAAAAAAGAAAATGAAAATCTATTTTACAATTGCCAGTCTTCAGCTACAACAGGCTATTAGCCTCATGGCCTTGACATTAACTGTGAAGAAATCATGCACTACATAGTGGGTCCACTGATTGTATCTCAACTCTTTCATTTGGAAATAGAAATTATATATTGAAACGATTTTATAGCACAAGTTAATTAAATTATGTTGTATTACTGCTTTGTCTACTTAAAATGCCTGAACATCTAATAGATTAAAAGATGGGCAATAGAAAGGTGGGGAATGAAGCAGGAAAGAAGACACTCAAAGAAGAGACAGCAGAATCAGAAAAGGTAAATCTTTCCCCATCTTCCATCTCTTAGATAGACTTTCATATAGTTCAGGAGATAACTCAGGGGTTCCAAAAGGAAAGGTTTCCTGAAAATATGCTTCGTGTTTATTCTGACATTCAAAAGAATAGCAGAAGTTGGCCCAGACAGCACATGAGGAAGAGTGCTTGCTTTTGAACCATGATCCCCGGGACCCAAGTTAAAAGGATTAATTATTATTATTATTATTATCATCATCATCATCATCATCATCATCATCATCATCATCATCATCATCATTATTCACATGTGCAAAGTGAGACACACACAATAACACTCATACTTACACACACACACCATATTAATGATAATGATTTACATTATTAAAAGGTATAGCAAAAATAACAAATGCTATTACAAAATTAGAAACGCTACTTGCAATTACTCTTATGACTTAAAACACAAGAGCCTTTTGTTTATTTTTTATTGGTGATTTCAGTTCCACCAACACGTTTATAACTAGATAAGAAATGATCTCCTGAAAAAATTAACACACATACAGGTATAATCAATTTGCTAACTGTATACACTTCTATAGATTTTCACGATCTTCTCTCAGATCACCCAGTGCAGTAAAAGAGAAAAGCAAATCAGTAAGAAATGACCTTACTAAACAGAGAAGATAATGGAATGAAGAAAATGTTGGAGGAGACAGAGGTAAGGGTATAGCCTTCAGCAGCCTGCCTGGTGCTTCCTTTGTAAATGGGCCCAGGCAATGATAAGCACAATTGGGAAAAGGAAGGCATCGAGTTGGAAATGGAATTGAATTTCTTGCTACACTGATATAATAGATGTAATACAGATGACAGAGAGAGAAAAACATACAATAGGACAAAATATAATTTATTTCCATAATTCTTGTAGAGACACAGGAGGCAGTCAGAGCCAACACTTTCTTCATGTTACAACTGTATTTTTGTATTTTTATCCTGCAAAAAATCATTTGGCAATTGCATTTTTCAAGAGAAGCTCAGAAATCCACCCCCTCTTGGATGCCATCTCCTGTTTTCAGATGGGAAAGTTATGGGTTTTTTTTTCTAAATCATTGTTAGCAATTGTATATAAAAATCACCACTCACAACTTTAGACATTTTTGTAATTACCACAGAGTCATTCCTGTATAGGACAGGTGCATCTGCCACAGACAAGTTTGATGTGGACTTGTGCATGAGGACCTGGGTTGATGTAATACAACAACAACAGCCACACCTTGGGAATTCTGCATAAGCATCTTACACAGAAAGCTAGTCAGCCACTATTAGAAAGATAACTGCCTGTCTATGACCCAGGATTCACATTGGCCCTGAGGAATCCATGACACTTAGAAGGTGCAAGCTGCTGAGTAAGCAGATGAATATGACTCCCCCCTCTCTTAGGATGCGATTTGCTGTCAGAGAAGTCGAAATAAAAATTTAAAAACAATCAGGTTGGTGGATTCTTTTAAAAGGTAATTCTTTGAAAACAGACAAAACAAACAAAAATCTTCTGCAGTGTCCTGGGGATTTTTGTGGCGAACAGAGAAAAAGAAATGTTCTTTTCATGAAGGCTTGAAAGACTTAAGTGACACAGTCAACTAGCCTGGAACCGTGGGGGCTTTCAGAGACTGAACCACCAACCAAAGAACATGCACAGGCTGGACCTAGGTCCCCTGTGCACATATGTGGTAGATGTGCAGCTTGGTCTTCATGTGGGTCCCGAACAACTGAACTGGTGGCTATCTCAAAAGCTGTTGCCTTTCCTAAGATATGTTTTCTAGCTGAGCTGCCTTGTCTGGCGTTAGTGGGAGAGGACGCCTCTAGCCTTACAGAGACTTGATGTGCCAGAGTGAGAGGCAGATAATTCCCCACCCACTCAGAGGAGAAGGAGAAGGGGGACAGGGGAAGTTGTGGGGGGAGGTGATCAGGTAGGGTGTAGCAGAACATGGGGGCCACCTTTATGGCCTGGTAGAGGGGCACAAAGCTGCAAAAGCATCTCCTGCAGGAGGACCTAATTGAGGACTGCCTGAGAGACAAAGGATTGCTGGCACAGATGATGCTAGCCAATCAAGAGCTGCTGTTCAGAAGCAATGCTTTCTTGAGACCAATGGGGCACCGAGGGTTATTAAAGGTGCTTGCAGCAGCATTTCTCACCTGCTCCAAGAGTCTGTGTTGTTGACTCTGCACCACCTCATCTCCAACTCCCGAGGGCAGGTAGGGTCAGGTGGTAAAGTGAGTGGAATGTAATTTTTTTTTTTTTTTTTTTTTTATCATTCACCAAAAAGAAGAGAGCTGCAAATTGAGCTGAAATGGTTTATTTTTAAAGATACCATTTAACTATTGTGACATCCTGTCTAGAGTTCTTACAATATTCTTTTTTAAGATTTACTTATTTATTAAATATAAGTACACTGTCACTGTCTTCAGACACACGAGAAGAGGGCTTCAGATTTAAGGAAAAAGTATAGTGGTCCCTACTTGTTACTGAGATTGTTGCATTTCAGCTTCATAGCTTAGTCCCAGGATTAAATTGAATAAAAGAACTGGAGCTTGGGTGTAGGGGGAGGTGAGGGGAGAAAAAAAAAAAAAGAAAGAAAGGAAAATAAAAATCAAAATGGTGAGGGAGACACAGATTGGAGGGCAGCCACATCCTAAAGTTAAATTTAAGTTGGCAGTGTTAATGTTTCAGTTATTTTAGCCTGCCTCTCTTGCAGACTTAGACGTTACCAGCTAGCATACTGTCTGTATACTGTGGATGAATTTTCCCGAGCATTTCTTCTCATTACATTGGATGGGCTGAATTCAACAGCTTGTAATCAGATAATAATTTCTTTTTCCCACGAAGTTTTCTAAGCCCGGCTCATACACTCCTTCCCTTATCCCTAGATGAACTATTTCCCCATTATATCCAGATAATAAAATATTTTGATGTTGCTCTTACATACTAAATATTAGCATTTTTTATTAGATATTTTATTTATTTACATGTACATTTTCCCTTTCCCAGGTTCCCCTCCAAAACAAACAAACAAATAAACAAACAAAAGCAAGGACAAACCCCTTTTGCCTCCCCCTTCCCCATGCCTGCCACCCCACCCTAGCATTTTAATAGAAGAAATATCTAGTTTGGGGAACATCGAGTTTAACAGAATGGAAAGCTTTCTCCCTCTAATGATCTAACTCACCATGGGTAGTCTAGGAAGAATTTTACTGAAGACAAGGGCCCAGAGCTGTCTACACCACAACAGTTTTGCCATCTGTAAACAGTATCCCTGCCAATGTTCCTTTAAAATGTCTGTAGGCACTTCTGTCCCATGATCTGTTATGGTCAGTGGACCATCCAGAGTCCTGTAGAATCATTAGTAGAAAATGCTTCCATTTCTCCAGTGACAGGAGTGGCACAGGGATTTTCCTTTACCACAGAGGACCATAAGAATCCACCCAAATTTCCAGGCTGAAAGGAGTCTCTTGTTTAAGTAGAGGACTTTCAGCTAGTCCTTTATACCTTCTAACTTGCAAGAAAGAAAAGTCTTTATCAGAAGCCTAGAACTTTCTTTCAAACCCTCTCTCTCAATTTCTAAAAGCTACAGAAGCTAGGCTAATCACAAATGACAACTCTATGAAGACATCTCCAGCTATTCCTCTTCAAGGAAGCTCAAGGTCTTCCTGGGTTGGAGAACTGGTCTGGAGACCAGGAGGGCCTCAAGAAAGAAGGTCCTTAACTCTTCACCATTCTGGACCTCACCCTTGCATACTGTGGAACTGGTGGCTAGACTTCATGATGCATATTAGGTGGATGGCATTTCTCTTGAGATTTGTCAGCCAGTTAAATACAGTTTATAATCTCAGGAGGAGGTTGTGGCAGTTTCTTCAATTGGTAGCCAGGTGTCAAAAGTCCTCATTTTACAGGACTTAAAATTGACAGCTTAAGTAAGGGTAATTTGTGAAACTGAGTCCTAAATTGTGGGATGTAATACAAACCCTGGGTAATTGGTTCCAGAAAAGAATTAATTTATAGAGAGCCTAGTGAGTTTCTGGAGAACTGGAGAGTAGCCTATTGGTGGGAAGAAAACTCTCAAGTATACTATTCAAAGAGCTTTTGAGTTGAACCAGATTGGAATCACTGAGAAAGTGCTAACTTGCCATTCTCCACAGAGTACTGCTAACTTTTAGATTCTTCATCTTCTTCTACCCCTTGGTACTACATGTGCACTTAGAATCATGAACCTGAGTTCCTGAATAGTAGCCCAGCAGCATCTCTAAAAGTGTGAAAATAATTCATGTATGTCTTGTCTATATTAGAAAGACTCTCTCTCTCTCTCTCTCTCTCTCTCTCTCTCTCTCTCTCTCTCTCTCTCTCTCTGCAGGACTCTTTTGAAAGACAAGGACTATGAAAGCTTGTATTGGATACAGAAGTTTACTCAGTGTATCTGAGCACCCAAGTTTGAATTCCTAGAATTCACATAAAACAGCAGATATGGCTTCATGTGAATATAAAACCAGATTCAGGGAGAGGAGACTTCTAACTCTCACTGATCAGTCAATTTAGCACAAATAGAAAGCTTCCCATTTAGCAATAGACCTTATCTCTGGGGGAAAGGCCCTTGAGACAAAAGGGGAAAAGGAAAGAGAAAGAA
>JADRCD010216362.1:0-14794 GCA_019843815.1 Montemys delectorum
GTGCCAGGCCTGGAGGCTCAAGGCAGAGATACTGACTCCCATCTTTAGGATAGAAAAGCCATGAGACCTGCTTCTTCATGCTGCCAGCGATGCAAAGCCATGAGACCTGCCTCTTCGCGACACCAGCGATGCAATTCAGGCCGGTAGGCTCATTCCTTCCCTGTGTTGAATGGAGGACCTTCTGATAGCATCGGGTGAATCCAGTCAAGGACTCAATCTGCAAGGAGGCTGGATAGAGATGAAGAGTGTTCTCTTCCCCACTGGCCTTAGACATGTGTGTGTAGTAGTGAAAGGACAGAACTAACCATGAGACCCACCCCTGAGTCATATCAACCTAAGACCTTTGAGATGCTCCCACAAGGGCTGGCAGCTGGGTTAGTGAAAGGATTTGGTTAGAGCTAATGGGCAGGGCCACTGTCCAGGGTGGGTGGATCAGCTAGAATGTAAACACAATAAACAGGCAACCTAAGAAGATACTTGGACCCAAACCAATGCCCCAAGTTTAAACATTACCTTTCTGCCTAGGATAATGCATTCAGTGAATTTTCGGCAAGTGTCCTCTGCATCATTGCTCCATGCAGACACCAGAAGTCTGGTCTGGGAAAGGCCCTCCCTGTCAGCAGAGATGTACAGGCATCTCAAAAGGACCTAAAGAGTCACAAAACCCAAACTGCTCTGAAAATGAACTATTGGGTCTGTGGGTATGACACTGGGAGACTTTCCTGCTGTAATTATGATGAAGAGATTAAGGGAATGGACTTGAAGAATAATATCAGCAATATTGTCATTTGTAGACAATATGGATTATCCACATGGAAAACGTCCAGAAATACACACACACACACACACACACACACACACACACACAAGCACACACACCTGAGTGAGTTCAGCAAGGTACACATGATAGTCTATGAACTGACAGAAGTCAATCACATCCCTACTGTCTACAATGTGCATAAAGAGAATGCACATACAGCTGTAAATTTAATGTGTCTTTGACTTATATGTTAATTTTTTAAAATTTTAACAAAGGAACTTTTTAAAAGCCAATTATAAAAACATTCTGAGTTGAATGCTCAGCAGTCAAGTTGATAATTTTGCCCAAATTGTCCATATATTTAATGAAATATATTGATATATATTGACAGAATATAATGATATTCTGTCAATATTCCAGCAAGATTTTGGTGGGTATAGACATTTTTTTCTATTTATGTAGAAAGGTTTAGGTTCTAAAATAATTAAATTTAAAAGCCTTTAAGAATTTAATATAGTGATCATTCTACTCAACATGAAGACTTGTCTCATAATAATGTAGGGCATTGGGGCACAATGACGTTCACCGAGGGACAGACACATAAGTAGCTGTGAAAGAACAGAATATCTGGTATCCAGACAGTGGCAACACACATACTTCATTTTTGACATAGCTCAAAGAAGGAAGGGAGTATTCTCTTCAGCTAAAGGCACTGAAGGTGTCCATCATCTGTAAGCCGACAACAGAAGCCTTAATCTTAACCCCAACCTAGTGGATTAGTAGCACAATGTAAAACTATAAAATTCTTCCAAAATAGAGGGAAATTCTTAGGATCTAAGACTAACCCAAAGGTCTTAGATTTGGCACTCAAATATAATCTGCCAGAGGAAAAAATGGGTAAACTGAACTTCATCAAAAGTAAACATCATTGTTACAAAAAAAAACAAAACAACAACAACAACAACAACAACAACAAAAACAAAAACCTATGTAAGAGTCTTGGAAAGAAAATCTATATGTGTGTAAGAAAAAGATTATGAGCTAGAGAGGTGGTTCCATGTTAAAACTATGCTTGCTGTTTTTGCAGAGGACCCGAGGACCTGAGTTCATTTCCAGCATCCCTATCAGGAGGCTCACAAATACTGTGACTCCAGCTCTAGAGCATTCTTTTTCTGGCATCTTCAGGCACTTGTGAGTGTGCACGCTCGAGTGTGCACACACACATACACACACACACACACACACAGAGAGAGAGAGAGAGAGAGAGAGAGAGAGAGAGATGTACACATAATTTAAAAAGACAAAAATTTATCTTTTAAAGGAAAAGGAATGGGTTGGTATCCAAATACATTTTCTAAAATTTCAAAATCAACAGTGTGGAGAAAAAAAAAAACAACTAGAAAATACTCCAAACACAGTCAAATCACCAAAAACAATATACAAGGGACCAGTGATCACATAAAGTGTCCAATATGGTGGTCATCAAAGAAATGAAACTGAAGAGTTCAGTGAGCCATCATTACACACCATGGAGATGGTTAAAGCAAAATGTGACTGCACGGAACACTGGTAGCTGGAGCAAGCTGTCATTCATCCGTTGCTGACAACAATGGCATTTTGGGCCATTTGTCCCCAAGTTACAAGTGTGTTTACATAAAACATGTCCCTCAAGGTTTATAGCAGCCCCACATTAGAATCAGTCTATTTGTCTACAGCAGCTGTGAGCCAGAGGACGGCATAGCCCCACCATTAAACTCTGCTCAGCACTGAACGAGAGCAAACTGTAAGACACAATAGAAAGGTTCTGGGTACACTGGTGTGGACGGCAGAGGCCAGTCCAAACAACTTGCACACTACTAATGTAATGTTTCTGAAGTGATAACATTGGAAACACAGGTACCACCCCGGCTTTCATTGCAGCTCTTTGGAGGCAGAGGCAGGTAGGTCGTTCCAGTCCCACCACAGCCAGCCACACAATGAAAACCTATCTCAAAAGCAGAGGCAGCTGCATAATTGTCCTGAGCGGTTAGGAGTTGAGCAGGCAAGCTGAGGTGGGAGTGGGAGGGTATTGTCAGAGAAGAGGAACTCTAGGGATCTTCTGACGAAAGGCTATGGTTTTCATGGTGTGAAATCACCGCCGTAAAAGCATGGTAGACTTGTGTCGAACACGCGCACAAATAGATAGAAGGAAAGCTGGTGGGAAGGAAAGCAGGGATGTCCAACTCCTGGCTGGGACCTTGGAATTCTGCAGAGACATTAAGAGGGTTGAAAGCAGAGAACACTTCCCAGAGTTTCGCTTTGATCCTCTGCACTTTGGGAGACTCTAGGACATGGTTCACCTTTTTTCAAACTGTGATCTGACCCTGGATAACATTGTTTTCACACTCCCACCTACCACCAGCAAACGTCTGCTGTCTCCACTCTTCTGAAATGTCCCTGGTAGACACAGTCACGGGAATCTTCTGCTTGGTCGATCTGAAGAACCTGTGGCACGTGGTGGGAGGGCGGTGTGATACGAAAGTCCTTTTCTGAAGACACCGTGGGCAATTTTTTCTCTGTCTGAATCCTTACTTCTCCTAAGTATTACAATAAGAAGAGGAGTTAAAGTAGAAAGAGGAGAAAATTACCCATAATGCATACGAGTAAGCATTTCCGTGTTGCGATGCCACCTGCCTTTTTCCAAGATGAGACCTTCAATGAACTCATGTTCACAGTCTGCCTGTCCCACACAAGCACAGGAATGACATTTCTTCACTTTCTTTAAATTTGTTAAATATTTTCTGCCTCATCCATTTTAATAGCTGCTTAATGTATTCATTTCCATTACAGAGGTTGCATCGGCCAGTCCCCACTTATTTAACATTTACTTTGTAGCTGTAGTAGACATTCTTTTGCTAATTTTTGGTGCATTAATAATTATTTTCATTTTTTAAAAAAAGTGTGTGTATGTGTGTGTGTGTGTGTGTGTGGGGGGGTACTATGTGTATGTGGGTGCCCATAGAGGTTAGGAGAAAGTGTCAGCTAACCTGAAGCTGGAGTTCTAGTTGGTTGTGAGCTACCTGATTGTGGGTGATGGGAATTGAACTTGGGGTCCTCTGGAAGAGAAACATGTATTATCAGCCACTGAGCCATCTATCCAGTTCCTGGTGGCTAATTTCTTGAGATATGTTTTTAAGATTTTTAATTATTCATTTTCTATTGTACCAAAAAGGGCTGAAAGATGTTATTTTTTCAAAGTTTTGTTAACTTTAGAGTAGTTACTAAAGGAAAAAATTTTGCTTATTTGAGCAGAGCTGTTTCCCTTAGTGGCTTTTGTTCCCATTTCTTTGTTTATTAGCTTTAAAACTATGCTTTTGGTTAATACAGCCTTTCCCTTGTGAATTGGCCTGGTAAGTACCAGCCCATGGTTCAAACAGAGTTTACCTTTTCACTAGAATCTCATAGAAACTTTGTATTAAGGTCACTTGTTTATTTATATTAAGGACACTCGTTTATTTATATTAAAAAGCTATTTTTTCTTATAGAAATTGCAGACTTTCTCCAAGTTTATCCTTTTATTCTCTGATCATTATGAATCTTGACAGAAAGAAAAATTTTAAAGTACCATCAAATCTCAGTGAAAGATATAATTATTGGAACTGTTGGGTAACTCCTTTTGTTTGCTTTGATTCTTTTTATTGCTCTACAAAAGACACACTTTCTTCACATAGATTGGGAAAGAGATTAATGACACGATAACCACTTACATGCTGCGGAGCCTGTGAGATGCCTTAGCAGATAAAGGTATCTGTCACCAAGTGTGAAGATGAGGACCTGATTGAAGCCCTGGAATCCACAGGACGGAAGGAGCTCACCAACTCCTGCAAGCTGTCCTTGGAACTTGCAAGACATATTCCCACATACTAAAAAACAAGAACAAAACAAAAAAGTAAAAAAAAAAAAAATAATTTAAATACTGTGGATTACCTGTGTTCAGAATAAATTTGGCAGCTTTTGATGGTTTTCTGATTAAACATTAAGCCACGAAGGCAAAAACCTGGGCACTCGTCTGCAGACATGCAAATAAACAAAATCAGAGCCTCACTAAGCCAGAGGGTAGACTTAACAAGGTGAGAGGAAAAGTGGAAAAATTGATGGACAATAAGAAAAGCTCTGAGCCTCTTCTTGGGCCTGCTGTTCAAGGAAAAGATAAAATACAATGTAAAATTAATTAAGAGGAAAAAAAGGACAGAAATTACTCAATTTCTAGATAGAATTTCTGGAAATATCAATCAAATGGGTCATTTGTCAGGGAATACCAACACCCAAAATTGAATACAAACTTGTTTTTAAAATTCCTGAATAGAAATTTGTCAGACAATAATCTGGAAAGGTCTAAAAGCAGGATCTGAGACAAGCAGGTTTATAGACAACATTCTTCAAATGTCAAGGTTCAGTTCAATCATTGTTATGCTATTGAAACCCCTTGGGGATATAAAGGAAAATCATTTGTTTGCTCTCTCTCTTTCTCTCTCCTTCTCCCTCTCCCCTTCCCCCTTCTCTCTCTCCCCCCCCCCCCCCCCGTATATGTGTGTTGTACACATAAGTACTGGTGCCCCCAGAGGTCAGATTCCTTGGATCTGGAGTTCCAGTTTACTGTGAGATGTGCAATGTGAGTGCTAGAAACTGAACTTAGGTTCTCTGAAGAGCAGCAAGTGTTCCCAACTGTCCAGTCATCTCTCTGGCCTAAGGTAAATGGTCTTTGAACAAATCAAACTAGACAATTTTACTTATGAAGACAAGGGCATAGAGAATAACAAAAACATTAACAAGCTAAACTTTGAGAATACTAAATAGGCACTGCTCCAAACAGATTCAAGGGAAACCTTAACTAGGAATTCTAGGAGGGCTCAAGGTGAAGAAATAAGGCACCCCATATGATTAAGCCAACATGACCACACTGGTCAATCAGACATTCTAGGAGTGTAGAAACAGCACCTGGTAGAAGACAATAGCTGCTAGAGAAAATCAACAAAGAAGCACTTCAAGAAATTACAGGATACAAAGGTCTGCCTAAAGTAATGAAATGTCAAATGGGTAGAATAACAAATACGAAATTGCCATCTGGAGAACAGGACAGATCCAGTTGTATTTGGTATGATTGCATTTGTATTTAATGTCACCCGCAAGAGTAACAAAAGCAACAACATTGAAATAAGTGCTTATCACACAGGCATAAGGACCTGAGTTTAATACATGGCACCCCTGTAAACATGTGGCCAGACATGAGGGTATGTATTTGTAATTCAAGAGATGGGAGGGGAGAGACAGGACGATCTCTGGGGTCTGCTGACTAGTCAGCCAGGCCTAAAAACAGGGAGCCCCAGGTCTCTGTGAGAGACTTTGTCTCAAAAATAAATAAATAAAAGAGAGAGAGAAAGAGAGAGAGAAAGAGATGGAAGGAGGAGGAAGAGGAGGAAGAAGAGGAGGAGGAGGAAGAGGAAGAGAAGGAGGAGGAGGAAGAAGAGGAGGAGGAGGAAGAGGAGGAAGAAGAGGAGGAGGAGGAAGAGGAAGAGAAGGAGGAGGAGGAAGAAGAGGAGGAGGAGGAAGAGGAGGAAGAAGAGGAGGAGGAGGAAGAGGAAGAGAAGGAGGAGGAGGAAGAGGAGGAGGAGGAGGAGGAGGAAGAGGAGGAGGAGGAGGAGGCAGAACCAGGCACAGTGATGCACACCTTTAATCCTAGCACTCCAGAAGCAGAGGAACGTATGATCTATATGGATCCCAGACCAGCCTAGAGCTACACAGTGAGGCATTGTCTCAAAATTAAACAATATGATTCTAAAGTCACAAAAATCAAGACAAAGAACCATGACAGTTATATCAGTGCTACAAAATAAAGTCCCCAAATGTCTCATGTAAGTAGAATTAGCTAAAGCACAATTAGTTCAATGGATGCCAATAATGGTCCTTTGAGCAGATAGTGCCAGGTGATGTTTAGAAAAGGGAAAGGAGTAATGGAACAAAGGAAGAAAACCCCACAAGACATTTAGATAATGACTCTAGAAATCTTACAAAAAATTACTCAAAATGACCAATCTTAAATAAAACACACAAGCCTAGAAACTTCTAGAAGACAACACAGAAGACAAGCTAGGTGATGGTAGGTTTGGTAATGAGCTTTGAGGTCAGCTCTGTGGTAACTGCCACCTTTGAGGACCGAGGGGTTGATTAAGGAAGAGACAGCACCACAAGAGGCAGTTAAACAAGTCATCTTTATTGGGAAGACTTTTAGATGTGGTTGCTGCCCACCCAACAAGAGCCATTCCAGAGATTGTGTGGCAAGGCTGTCATGCAGAAGGGGAATGAGAGAGGAGACTCAGAGTAGGAGATGTTGGAGAGAGGCCTTGTTGTCTAGGAGAAGCCCATTAGCAAAAGGTTGAAGGTCAGGCTGGAAAGATGGCTCAGCTTAAGAGCACTGACTGTTCTTCCAGAGGTCCTAAGTTCAACTCCCAGCAACCATATGGTGGCTCACAACCATCGGCAGTGGGGTCTGATGCCATCTTCTGGTTTGTCTGAAGAGAGCAATGGTGAATACATAAATAAATAACTCTTTTCTAAAAAAGGTTGAAGGTCGCAGGGGCAGAGAACATCAGAGGGCAGCAAAGGTCTGTGGTCATTCATAGCTGGCTTCCTCTTGGTAAGGGTTAGATGTTGTGGGTGGCTAAAGAATTTGAAGTTAGGTTAGTATCTGTGGGCTTTGGGCTAACAGTCCTAGCCTGATGTGAGGGACAACATTTCAGATAAGGACACGAAGGTCATTGCTAGTCTATTTATTAAAGAATCTTTAGAAACTCAAGTGTGTGGGGGGGAACACTTGATAATTGGATCTTAATAAAATTTTCTGCTTTTCGGGAGACAGTGTACAAAGATGGAAGAAGAAAACCCACAGACCAGGAGAAAGCCTATTGCAAGCTACACAAAACAAAACATTACTAAAGCTTTCTGTGCTTTATAATAATTTTTTGTTGTTGTTAATTATAAAAGTGCTCGAGAAGAAAAGCTTTCTAACTAAGAAAAATATACAGTGCACATATGAGCGACCACAGGAAGAAAATAATAGCCATGACCCCCAGGGCTTTCAAGTGCATAGCTGAGAAAACATTGTGCTCCAAACCAGGGAATCTGCACTGGTTAGCAATAATTAAATGTAAAGGATGCTGGCTGAGGCTCCTGGCAAAGCCTGTGATCCCAGGCAGGCAAGAGGATCAGAAATGCAATGCTCACCTGTGCTTACAGAGTTCAAGCCACCTAATGTAACTTAGCAAGAACCTGTTAAGAGGGTTGGGGATATAGCTCTGTCCTAGACTACCCACCTAGTACATCTTCAGTATTGGAAGAGGGGGAGAGGGAGGAATAGAGGGATGGACAGAGGGAGGGAGAGAGGGAGGGAGGAATAGAGGGAGGGATAGAGGGAGGGAGAAAGGGAGGGAGGAATAGAGGGAGGGATAGAGGGAGGGAGAGAGAGAGGGAGAGAGGGAAGAAAGGAGGGAGAGAGAGGGGAAGAAATCAGACAAGCAAGCAGGCAGGGAAGATCAGAAGGATAAACCTGGGTAACATGGAAGACCAGCTTTGGAGTTCGGTAAATTCTTGAGTTTTTACTCTGTCCTATGGCCTTTGACAAAGATTTCTGTCTCTCTGTTATTGAAGTTCAGAAACATAAGTGTTTGTGCCAGAAGAAGGAAAGCAAACAAGATGGCCCCAGAACCAAAAAGGCCAGGAGGAATAAAGCCAGGAGCAGGCAAAGGTGACCAGTCCTTCTCTAAGTCCCCTGCCATCCTCTCCCTTCATTTTCACCTTAAGGAAACTAGAGCCCATGGAGGAAAGGTCTTTAAACCAAGAGATTCCTGAGACAAAGCTACTAAGTCTAAATAGTGATGCTGTAGTCTAATTGGTGATGTTTAGATCCTCTGCCCTAATGCATCCTTCTCCTTGCACAGATGCAGAGGGCCTATTCACTACTCCTCTGCCTTATAAGGAATACCAGACAAGATATTAGCAAGGGGTGATGAACAGACATAGTCCACTGATAAGGCTACATTAGCATTAAAAAACAGTGAACTGAATAACACAACTTGGATGTACCAGAATTAGAAGCAAAAATATCAATAATCCAAAGCATGAGTGATAAATACCTTGGAGAGGTAAGATGAATCAGACAGGTACAGATGTTTAAAAATAGAAACCCCAAATAATGCGATTAGAAGTATTGGATTGAGTCTTCAATCTTAAGGTTGAGTACATTTTTATTAGCTACAGTAAAAAAAGAAATTAGTGAGTTGGAGGTTCTGGTTAAGAAACTCTCCCAAAAAGAAGTAAAATATTGGAATTGTAGTACAAAAGCTAGGTATCCTGGAGATAAGAAATACAAGAATTCACATAACAGGGATTCCTGAAGGAGAGAAAAATAACAATAATAAAGAATGTCCCATTAATAACTTTAAGTCCCATTAATGTATGTCCTATCATTTTATGGCAGCTCAAAAGGATTGCAAAGCAATAAAAAAAAAAAAAAAAACCACCTGGGCTATTATGGTGATGTTTAAGAACAGAAGATATAAGAGGCTAGGAATGTAGCCCAGTGGGTAGACAAGTTGCCCTGTGTTTGATCTCCAGCATCAAAAGAAAACAAAAAGGATGGGAAAAGAAGAGGGAAAATGCTAAGGTCTTCTATCAGGAAGCTCGACTTCTCCGCTGGGGAAGGCAACTCTGACATAAGCCAATTTGTCTGAAACTTGGGGTTCTCAGAAGGGCTGGGAGCATTTTTTTTTTGTATCCAGATAAACCACTGTTTATATATAAGGAAATCCTAAAAACATGACTGCCTTTGAAAATACTCGAGAAAACACTTCAGAAAAAAAAAGCCATTAAAACCAGTGTATATGCACATCTTTTATTAATGAGAAAATATTACCAACAAGTATAAAAAGCAATGAAAATATCTGAGACTTAAAGTTACCAGAGATCATAAGATAAAAAGAAAATAATCTATAATGAACACTTGGATATAAGGTCAAAATAGAAAGGTCAGTTTTCCCAAGAAAATTTATAAATACCGCCTCAGCCAAATTTGCTTGTTTAGAAAACATCTAAAACTTATTTAGAAAACTAAGCATTCATTAGCAAGCCAGCCAGGAAATTCCCAGAAAATAAAATGTATATATAGAAAGTATTTTCTTTAGTATGACATTATAATTGCCAAAATAGTGTGGGAAGAGCAGTTTGTCCATGGATTGTCCTGGAACATCTAATTAACCATATGTAGAGCAGAAGAGCCGTGTCCCTGTGGAAAAACATGTTTGTTGTACTTTGACAGGCAGATAGATAAATAACTTTTATTAAAACAATAAGAGAAATTCACAATCATTTCTGTGAATGGGCTGGTGGCTACCAGAGACGGGATGGAACTCGTGGACTAGGCAAAAAGGTGACTGTGGTCAACAGATGCAGAGTTAGGAAAGGAGAGGGGCTTAAAGAAGGAACGGTGCTCTGTTTACTTTTCTGCTGCAGTGATAAAACACTCTGATCAGAAGCAACTCGGGGGAGAAAGGGACTTCACTGAGGGAAATTAGAGCAGGAGTTGAAGGCAGAAGCCCGGAGGCAGGAACAGAAGCAGAGACCTTAGAGCAGAACTGCTTATAGGTCTACTCACTCGCTCTCACTTTCATCCCAGGCTCTCCTACATAGGGGATGGTATTGCCCACAGTGGACTGGACCAACCTACATCAACTGGCAATCAAGAAAACGCCTCCACGGTCATGGCCACAGACCAGAATGGAAATAATCCCTCTGGTGAGGTATTCTCAAGCATGTCAAGTTGATAATAAAAATTAATCTGGACAGAAGGGTTTATTTTGGCTCACGGTCTGAAGGTCCAGTCTATCCTGGCTGTAAGGTGTAGCAGCAGGACCCTGAAGCAGCGGATCACATTGTATCCACAGAGGGTAGAGAATAATGAGAACTCTGAGTCTCAGCTCACTTTCTCCTTTGTTCTCAGCCTGGGATCCAAAGTCATGGGATGATGCCACCCACATTTAGGGTGGGTCTTCACACCTTAATTCATGTAATCTAGAAATTCCTAGATGTGCCCAAAGATTTGTCTCCTAGGTATTTATTGATCCAGGCAAATTAACAATAATATTAAGTACCTCAAAATAACTAACACCAGAGTCTAAACACTCTATGAGAAAATGAAAGTATTTGCAATGATGGATGGTTTTTTGTTTTGTTTTGTTTTGTTTTTTTCGAGACAGGGTTTCTGTGTGTAGCCCTGGCTGTCCTGGAACTCACTCTATAGATCAGGCTGGCCTCGAACTCAAATCCATCTGCCTCTGCCTCCCAAGTGCTGGGATTAAAGGCGTGTGCCACCACTGTCCGGCTATGATAGATGTTCTAATTAACCTGGATCCAGCAGTCCATATCATATAAAAATGTCATCATTAAATATACTTAATTACTGTCATTTTAAAATGCAACATTTTAAATTTTAGAACTACAAAATTTGGTTGTCATTCGTCATTGTATATGTGGCCACGAACATTTATATTAGCCAGCCCACTGAAGTCCTTTTATTCCACAGTGATTTACAGTGCCACCTGAGAGACTCTGATGTCTAGCACTGTGTACAGCCCCAAAGTTTAGCTAAGACCTTAAACCCTACATCCCTGAGGCAGCCTGGCTCTTCTGAGCCCAGGTCTGCACAGGGAGCTGCTTATCATGCTCAGACTCGTGCCTGAGATTTCCAGCAGAAACGTTTTAGAGGGGTTTCATTTGCTGATGGAATCAAGAGAGGAGCTAACATTGTTAGATGTCCAGCTTATGCAATTTTCTTGATGAGTGAGATTCTTCACCGTGGAGTGTGCTGTCAAGAGGAGAAAGCTTATGGAGAGGGAAGCTTCAGAGTAAAGAAATTGATTCCCACTTGACTAAAATGATGGCACACCTTGCACTGGTATTTTTAAATATATATAAATTTATTATGGGAGTAATAGGAACAGAAAGGACTTGGCTTCCGATGGATTCAGGAATGGGCTCCGTTTTTCTTCGGTGCTGCTCATGAACTTCTTGGCTTTGTCTTCCTCTCTGTTAAAGACAGCTATTACTAATACTTCAAAGGATGATTATACGTTTTCAATCCTTTTGTCTCTTCGGGAAGTCACCCCCACCCACCTCCTCGGCACAGGAGTCTTTCCTCTAACCTGCTGTATTCCATGTTGCATTGATCGCCCCAGAGTAGCAACCCCTTCAGAGAGTTCTCTCAGTTACCCGAAGATCTATGGGGGTGGGGGCTGCGGGTGGGGAGGGATGGGCCCGTGACAGTGTAGCACGTCACAGCTCTGGGTTAGCAGACATACCTCTCTACCACCTCACTAAAATCCTTCGACCTGCCACCTCAATGAGAAAGCTGGGCTATGTTCTTTTCCTCCTGAAGCTCAATTCCGGAACCCCGCTTCCTCAGTGCAGCGATATAGATTACAGATGGCATATCTTAGACTATATTAAAAAAAATCTCTTAACAGAAATTACAGCTCATATTTCAGAGCCCTTTCCTCTGTGGAATTTAGTGTTAGAAGAAGCTGTTTGTGTCAGGGCAGTTTTATGACACACAGTCAGCCAAATTTAGGGTGATATATAAGTCTGTGTTCCAAAGGCCAATTCTTCCTCCTGGGTTTTTTATAGATCTGGATAAAGACACCAATAGCTATGGCCATGCAGACTCAGGACCCTTTCCAGAAGCCTGCTTCAAATTACCATTAAGGCTGAGAGCTATTACCATGGATCTCCTTCTTCACAACAAGACCTGACATTTAGGACACTGACCCAGAAGGTTCGAATGAGGGATTCATTCTCCTGGCTTCCAGAGCTCGGAGCCTCTGGCTCACAGAGTTAAGGACACACCAAGTGTTTGCCCCTTGTGGATTTGGGATACTCCCCAGGGCAGGTGCAGGCACACAACTGATCTGTTATCCATTCTCTGAGTACTTTTAAGGAGCCATGAGAGTTGCCATGGGAACAGGAGGGCCCTAAGCAGGATCTGGAAGTTTCCTTGGCCCAGCTAGGGCTTGTTACTGGGCTGCAGTCCACAGCAGGTATGACAACTTCCCAGGATTCCCTGAGAGCCCCAAGTGCTCTATGGAGCCCAGGGGCAGTCACAGCAGTCATAACTGCAGGTTCCTTCCCATGTCCTGCTAGGGACTTGTTGACAAGTATTTGAAACTGGACATGCCCTGTGGAGCCCTGCGGTCTCCTGTTGGCTCCTTGGCTGCTGCTATTTTGGACTTTCCACAGCGCATTTCCCTGCTCTTAAACACACAGAGCAAAGGGGAGAAACCCAGAAGCGATAGGAAAAAAAGCCAACAACGGAGTCTCTGGGAAGGAGTCTAACGGCTAACATTTCTGCTAACATTTCTCAGTCATTTTGGAATCACAGTATTATCGCAGCAAAGCAAATTTAGCCAACTCCTGCCAGGCCAGCTTCATTTGTAAGATCAGAGAGGTCTACTGCTTATAAAAAGTCACACAGCCATGTGGCAGCACTGATGAACAGGGGTTTAGGGGCCATGGGTGTGTGTGACTCCACTGAAATGTCCTTTCTGTTCTTCCTGCAGGTTGCTAAGTGTAAACGGTATTTTCTATTTGACCAAAGTTAAAAATATTAAAGTTAAAGTTGTTTTCTGACCTCAGCAGGTAAGCCACCGCATGTAAGTGCACACACACACACACACACACACACACACGCACACTAATTATTATATTAAAAATAAATAAACAAAATATATAGTAAAATGTTTCTTTTATTGTTATATCATATTATTTATTTATCTTTTGGGTTTTGGGGTTTTTTTGGGATAGGGTTTCTTTGTGTAACCCTGGCTGTCCTAGAACTCTCTTTGTAGACCAGGCTGGTCTCGAACTCACAGAGACCTGTCTCTCCCTTTCAAATGTCGGGATTAAAGGTGTGAACCACCATCAACCAGCAAAATACTTCTTTTTAAAAACTTACATTAGGTGGCTCCATGATGCAATAGATAATGCATTGAACTTCTCAAACTTATATTGTTTGCCTAAACTTATCTATAGCTTTGTATTTTTTATATAGACATACATATCAACTACCTAAGAATTGAAAAGCAAGGGAAAAATTTCCTATTCATTCATTCATTCATTCAGCCTAGCAGTTCACATTTTTCTTTCAGGAAGGAGCCCTACTATTTTATTTAATGTATCAAATTTTATATGTAAAAACTATATAAACATTAAATGTTATAATATCAAGATTAAGGTCATATGCTAATATAAGTTAAATGTGTAAAAAATAAATTTATATATACCATAGTAATATATTATATGTAAGAGTAAAGTGTTTTATAATGTACTTATGATTTTATTATATTATAGAATATATATTTTTATAGAGTTTAAAAATGAACCATCTGTCTGGGAGGTAGTGGCACATACCTTTAATCCCAGCATTTGAGATGCAGAGGCAGGTGGATCTCTGTGAATTCAAGGCCAGCGTGGTCAACACAGTAAGTTCCAGAACATCCAGAGCCACACAGAGAAAACCTGTCTAAAAAAAAATAAAGAAGAAGAAGAAGAAAAAGGAGGAGGAGGAGAAAAAGAAGAAGTATATGAAGCATCAACTCAAAATGGAGAGGAATCCTTCTCTGGCCTTCCATATGCACCTGTACACATGTGGTAGACATAAATACCAGTGGGCACACAGACATACACATACACTTAAAAATCTAAAATAATAAGCAAACCATTCTGAAATAAATACAATATGACATTATCATGTATGTGGTAAATATATAATCTATATAAACACATGTGTTAATAAGATTGACACAAACAAGAACCCACTACACACATAACACAGCATCATCCCCCAGGTTTATCAGCCCAGCTCTTAACAAAATACATTCTTGGCAGGAATCTCTGGTATGATTCAAGCATGGAAGACAACAGAAGCCAGAAAGAATATATGAAGAATTTCTG